>CANNZV010004563.1:0-39179 GCA_947561585.1 Caprella mutica
GATATTACAGGAGATAGTACATCATCACAGTGACTCTTTTCCTCTGATAGTACATCATCACAGTGACTCTTTTCTCTGATAGTGCATCATCACAGTGACTCTTTTCTCTGATAGACATCATCACAGTGACTCTTTTCTCTGATAGTAATCATCACACAGTGACTCTTTTTCTCTGATAGTACATCATCACAGTGACATCTTTCTCTGATGAGTGACATTCATCACTAGTGACTCTTTTCTTTCTTCTCTCTGATAGTACATCAATCACAAGTGACTCTTTTCTCTGATAGTACAATCATCACTAGTGACGTCTTTTCTCTGATAGTACATCAACACAGTGACTCTTTTCTCTGATAGTACATCATCACAGTGACTCTTTTTCTTATGATAGCACATCATCACAGGTGACTCTTTCTGATAGTACACTCATATCATCACAGTGACAGTACTCTGCGGTGATACCACTCTGCTTATCCTCTCTCAACAACAACAACGGAGGAGGAGGAAAAGAGAGAGATAAGCAGTGGTATCAACGCAGAGTACTGTCACTGTGATGATGTACTATCAGAGAAAAGAGTCACTGTGATGAGTGCTATCATAGAAAAGAGTCACTGTGATGATGTACTATCAGAGAAAAGAGTCACTGTGTTGATGTACTATCAGAGAAAAGAGTCACTGTGATGATGTACTATCAGAGAAAAGAGTCACTGTGATGATGTACTATCAGAGAAAAGAGTCACTGTGATGATGTACTATCAGAGAAAAGAGTCACTGTGATGATGTACTATCAGAGAAAAGAGTCACTGTGATGAGGAAATATCAGAGAAAAGAAGTCACTGTGATGATGTACTATCAGAGAAAAGAGTCACTGTGATGATGTACTATCAGAGAAAAGAGTCACTGTGATGATGTACTATCAGAGAAAAGAGTCACTGTGATGATGTACTATCAGAGAAAAGAGTCACTGTGATGATGTACTATCAGAGAAAAGAGTCACTGTGATGATGTACTATCAGAGAAAAAGAGTCACTGTGTGATGTACTATCAGAGAAAAGAGTCACTGTGATGATGTACTATCAGAGAAAAGAGTCACTGTGATGATGTCTATCAGAGAAAAGAGTCACTGTGATGATGTACTATCAAGAAGAGTACTTATCAGAGAAAAGAGTCACTGTGATGATGTACTATCAGAGAAAAGAGTCACTGTGATGATGTACTATCAGAGAAAAGAGTCACTGTGATGAGGAAATATCAGAGAAAAAAGTCACTGTGATGATGTACTATCAGAGAAAAGAGTCACTGTGATGATGTACTATCAGAGAAAAGAGTCACTGTGATGATGTACTATCAGAGAAAAGAGTCACTGAGATGATGTACTATCAGAGAAAAGAGTCACTGTGATGATGTACTATCAGAGAAAAGAGTCACTGTGATGATGTACTATCAGGAAAAAGAGTCACTGTGGTGATGTACTATCAGAAAAAAGAGTCACTGTGATGATGTACTATCAGAGAAAAGAGTCACTGTGGTTATGAATTATCAGAGAAATGAGTCAATTATTGCTTTTAGTAATTGAATAAGTTATATTTGTTAACATTTTACTAAATGGACTAATGGAGTACACGTAAGTTACGTATAACTTTATATAAAGTCATATAAAATCCAAACATTGTTTGTCCCGGTACTTATAGACAGTCATAGAACTCGAAAAGTTGGAGTTGATACTTATTTTCCGAGTGCCCTGAGTGATAATTTCAAATCTGTACTTAGACTAAACTTTAAAACATAATAAGTAAAGTTCAAATGTAAAATAAAGTATTTTAAACTGTTTGAAGATCATCATAATGATTGCTTTTAGTAACTGAATAAGTTATATATATTAACCTTTTTACTAAATTGACTATTTGAGAATATTTACTTCATTTAATATCATATAAAACTCATAGCACTCGAAAAGTTGGAGTTAAAGTAAGACATAATCAAATGTATCCTTCAGAAATATCTGGTATATTTATTTTCCGAAAGCCCTGTTCGGGAATTGCTTAGTTCCCGTATTGTTAATAATAACTGGGGTTGTTACAATATGCGTTTAAATTCATAGATCCTAAAAATATCACAGACGAAATGATATGAAATGGTATCGAATTCTATATACAGCTGGTTTTGAACGATTGAATAGTCTTTAATTCAATCCGTCAATAATTTTTTCAGGATCTACTATTTTGAAACGCATATTGTCACAACCCTAATGTAACCTTCTAAAAGTTCATATTTTAGAGTTTGTTTTTACTGGAAAAATACTGACTTTATAGAAAAAGTTCATACCTACATATCATTGCCTATTTTTTTTAAGGACGATATTCTTCCTATAAGGACAAGAAGAAAAGCCAATCATCTCCTCAATTTCAGGCAATTTAGTTAAATACTTTTAAAATTACACTAATAACAAGTTTATGTATACAAATAAATATACATTGCCAATCAAAAACAAAACCTTCTGCAATTTTGCAAGAATAAATTTTTTTTTACAGGAGATATAATTCCTTCAGGAATTACGAAGTAGAAGTTGAATTCCCTGAAGGGGTGGATCCGATCCTCTAATCATTTAGTAACATTTCATCATCTAAACTATGTTTCTTAGAGCTATGCATTATGCAGATCATTGCATTTCATATGAGCAACTCTGTCGAAACAAGACCAAACTATTCACACCAACTTTCGGGATTCAATCATCGGATCGAGCAACTATGTTCGTATCAGCGACTGAACATTGCGAGTGATATGAAATGACAATGCGAATACTGAATAGTTTCAATTACTATGTACCGTGAATGTTTTCTGAACGAGCATGTATAAACGTACGTTTGGCATGCAGCGATTGTTGCGATGATTGCCCAGCAATAGGAATACATTGAATTTTAGTTCGGCGGTTATCGCTAGTTGGAAAACAGTTCCATAAATAGAGACAGCATTGAACTAACGCTCAGTGATAATCGCTGGGCGATGATCGCAATTAACAATCGCGGCATGCAAAACGTACCTTAATTCAGTAAATATGCATGATTGGATATACCGCATTTTATATAAATTGTAAATGTCTCTATAATTTTTTTTATAAATTCTCTATAACTTTGATATTTTTCATGCATCTTTTTAATAAAAACTTTTATTGTTTTTATTTTTATTGATAATAATAGAATTATCATTTAATTATCAAAAAACTTTCATTATTAAAAAATATATAGCTATTTTTGATATTATAAATTCTGATCTAAAAACAGAAGCTAACTTTATTGACCATTAGCGTACGTATGTATGATACACATACATGAATTAATTGGAAGAATTTATACATTAAATTAGCCCCTCTATTTGTTTTAAACTGTAGAGTTTACACTGGAAAGATAAATACCCCATATAGTGAACAAATTTTCCTCACTCTCTCAGCAATAGCAACAGTTTATAGAAAACTAATGACCATTTCATGAAAAACTTAAGAAAATTGGTTTACTATATGGCATAATTCAGGACTCTACATTCACTATATAGGAGTCCACAATAAAGGAGTTATACTGTATACGTTACTGCATTAAACGATATACTAAATTAAAGATTTATTAAGACATTATTATTTTTCATTCCTTAAAGGTCGTATTCTACTCTAAATTAACGTGAATCTGGAATTGCTTTAAATTTGTAGAGCTAAGGTTATATAACATATAACAGTAAGTAGAATTTAAATCGATCAAGTATTGTGTTCATAATTAATTATATAATAAATAGTGACATCTAACTTTTTTTCATTCTGAGATTCATTAGAAGAAAAAGCCCGCATAATTGAGTAGGTATGTTCATTCGTTTATACACATAGTACATACCTATTCAAATACAGTGTTTTAAAATGAACAGTTCTCTAGATAGGAAAAATGTTATGATATATGAAAACTATTAGTAAGAAATATTTAATTAGGTACTTGGATTCTTTATATGGATCCATTATCTTAGAATCAGCTTTGTTATTGTTTTGAATTTATCGTATCTAGTAGCCTATCGGACACGCAGGCTTCTTCTTAAAGAACAGAAACAAATCTTAAATTACATATTATAATGAAACTGTAGAACCAAATTTGAAATGGTTTGCAGTTTTATAATCCGTGACCTTAGTAGTAATGAATAGAGAATTTAAAAAGTAGAGTGGAGGGGACCTTTAAATAAAATTATAAGTTACCAATGCTTATAAAATAAAAAATAGCTAACATTTCAAATAAAAGTGTCACTGATTTTATTTCTTGTTAATTTTATATATCGCTCCAATTGAAACGTTCGACTTCTTCTTTGGCGAAGAATTTTAAAGTTCTCGTTCAGTTTTCAGATATCTGCGAAAAAGACCTCGAGTCATAACGGCTGATAGAAATGTTCTGTATTTTATCTCAACGACTCAATCAGCAGAGGAAGGAAGCAGCGAATGAGGCTGCAGCTGATAATGGATATCGGAAGATAAGGCTTATCTCCACGAAATGACCACGCATTTCAGTGACAGTTTCATTCACATTTGAATCTCATGATGAAGAAGAAAATTCAGTCAACTAAAAGAAGGGGCTCTTTTTACCAGGTAGAAATTTATTTCTTGTGAGCAACATTGTCCCAATATTGTTACAGCATTGTCCCAATATTGTTACAACATTGTCCCAATATTGTTACAACATTGTCCCAATATTGTTACAACATTGTCCCAATATTGTTACAACATTAGAACTATGTTGCCGTCAGTAAACATTGGTACCCCAGTTTCAGTTATGAAATTTCGCAGTTAAAAAAATTAATGCTTTTGTATGAGTATTTAAATATTCTATGAAGCACTGAAGCAATTTTTTTTCATGAAATTGTTCATAATGAATAGTAAGAAAAACATAAGCACAAGATACGAAACTTTCATGGCTTGTTATATTATAAAATATTACAATATAAATTCAAATAAAATTATCCTGAATCAAATATAAATTTGATAAATTAATTAATATAATTTTATTATTATGGATCCAAGCAAATAAATCATTGATTCCAATTGAACTCCACTATTAATTTCAAAATATTGTAATCATTTCATAACACGATTATGCCAATTGAAAATTTATAAACAATAACTTTAAAGTATAGTCGAATATCAATGCTTTATGAATTAAACAGGTAACATTCATTGTACCTTTAATTACAATTCACACTACACCATTCATACAGTACTATTACTTCCATATTGATGATTTAACTAAATACATAATACATTCAATACATTTGCTGTTACAGTTGCCAATTATCCCCATCACCAGGACAATATCAATTAGATCCCTCACTTCCCGGGGAGGAGACCAAACAACATCCATAATCAGATGTGGGACAATAATTACAGCCAATAGACGCTAGGTATTGTCTGATCAAAATTAAATTACGAAGAGAGATATGGTGGAATGGGTACGGGTGGTGATTGTTATTAAAGGACTAGTGTATTTTCCCGTTAAAAATAACGGGTTATCATCAATACCCGTTATTAGGTTACTTTTAATGAATTCAATTAAAATAAAATTTTCTGCATAGTCTAATATTTATTGTAAAGATGAAATACATTTTAAAATTGAATAAAACAAAGGGAATTTGAATATCAAGTCAATATATTCCCGTGCGTATCATAGTTACATTCTTCATGATTAATACCCATAGTGTAAAAGCGGACACCAAATAAATAAATAAATAAATAAATTATTAGTATAGATGATCTATCCTAATAATTTTCTTAGTGTGATTGTTTATTTATTTGGTGTCTGCTTTTACACTACGGGTATTATTCATGAAGAATGTAACTATGATACGCACGGGAATATATTGACTTGGTATTCAAATTCCATTGAATTTAATCAATTTTTAAATGTATTTTATCTATAAAATAAATTAGACTATGCAGAAAATTTAATTTTAATTGAATTCATTTAAAGTAACCTAATAACGGGTAATAAATTGGCACTGATGACCCGTTATTTTTAAAGGGAAAGTACACTAGTATCTAATAAAGAATTAATAAATTATCAAATGAGTGTTTTGGTAGCATGAATACGGGTAGTAATAATAATGATTATTAAAAAATGAAATTATTGTTAAGTTGAAGATATCAACTAAAAGCCATAAAACAATTAGTGAAGAGCTGGTACAATATACACGGTAATCCCAATAAAGATAAAATTATTATTGGCATAACATATCTGAAAAAAAAAATCATACCTGAAACTGCAGGTAAAGTTCAACAACGTAATTTCCATATTTTTAAGAGGATTAATTGAAATATGAGAAATATTGACTCCTAGTAAACCCTTAAATCAACTCTCTTAAAAGAGTTCCTAGTTTTAAATTACCGATATATAACTTGTATTAAACACATGATAGAAAAATAATAGAAGGCAAAATCAACGTAATATTCATTTTCAATCTTACACAATGAGTCTGCAAAAAATGTATCCACTGCCATCGAGTATATCTTATAAGTACTATTTATAATTCATTAATATTAATCTACGTATCTATGGTACCAACGTATTATGAATATTATCTTGGAATGATGAATAATGCAAATTCAAGGCAGTGGATACATTTTTTGCGGACACACTGTATAATGGAACACATAAATTTTAATTATTTTATCAAAGCACTTAAAATTTTATCAAAGCAAAATGAAAAAAAAAAGTTGTTTAATGTACTATATAAGTAATGTTTTTGTGCATGTGTCTATTATTATTCGCTGTGAATTCTTTCGAAAGAAAATTCCTAATTACTTAGCTCCTTACCACATGATAATCTGACACACACTACCATTATGTGATTAGGAGGAAGATATTATGCGGTAATTATATTATATTGGTGAAGTGGACTAGGAAAATTATATATACTTTTATTAAAATCAGGTACTAGGGTAAGTGCTAAATTATCGGTCAGTTCCACATTTTCGGTGATATAAGAAAAAAGTTATTATTATTTTTATATTTTGTTGGTATGCATGATACCTGTTGGTAGTTTTTACTCAACCAGTCCTAGTAAATAACTAGGACCGAAAATGAGGAACTGACCGATAATTAAGTGCCTACCCTATATACGCATGTAGATCAACTCTTAACTTACAGTTTGTTGAAGGTATCGATATTTAAGCGTAGGAGTATAGAAAAGGAAATATAAAATATGAGTGATAATAAAAAAAGGCCATTATTTTAATTTCAAGTTTTCATTTTATTTAAAATTATCTCATTTATGAAAAAGTATAAAGAATAAAAGCTTCGAACTCTATAGAATCTATAAAATATTTCCTTTTTTCAATTTTGTCAATTTATATCCATTGAAATTGAATCTTGCCAAACGAATAAGCCATATCAACCCCGTCATTAATTTGTTTATTGAACCGACAGAGGACTCTATCTGTCACTTAGCTAAATACAGCAAACAACATATCATATAACGTTATAATTAAATGCTATGTTTCATTTTCGACGGAACATAATGCCGTATGTGTCACCATTACTGTAATTGACACCGAATGAGATTAAACGAATTTAGAACAGAAGAAGAATTCGACACTGGAATTCGACTGAACACGAGTCTTCAATTAAAGTGAGAGAAGTAAAGGATGTCTACGAACTGAACTCAGCCTAGAGAGTTGTAAGAAAAGAGATAGGTAATGCAGTTAATATCTCTAAAGTGATAGGTAATGCAGTTAATATCTCTAAAGTGATAGGTAATGCAGTTAATATCTCTAAAGTGATAGGTAATGCAGTTAATATCTCTAAAGTGATAGGTAATGCAGTTAATATCTCTAAAGTGATAGGTAATGCAGTTAATATCTCTAAAGTGATAGGTAATGCAGTTAATATCTGTAAAGTGATAGGTAATGCAGTTAATATCTCTAAAGTGATAGGTAATGCAGTTATTATCTGTAAAACGATAGGTAATGCAGTTAATATCTCTAAAGTGATAGGTAATGCAGTTAATATCTCTAAAGTGATAGGTAATGCAGTTAATATCTCTAAAGTGATAGGTAATGCAGTTATTATCTCTAAAGTGATAGGTAATGCAGTTATTATCTCTAAAGTGATAGGTAATGCAGTTAATATCTCTGAAGTAATAGGTAATGCAGTTATTATCTCTAAAGTGATAGGAAATGCAGTTAATATCTCTGAAGTGATAGGTAATGCAGTTAATATCTCTAAAGTGATAGGTAATGCAGTTAATATCTCTAAAGTAATAGGTAATGCAGTTAATATCTCTGAAGTAATAGGTAATGCAGTTATTATCTCTAAAGTGATAGGTAATGCAGTTAATATCTCTGAAGTAATAGGTAATGCAGTTATTATCTCTAAAGTGATAGGAAATGCAGTTAATATCTCTGAAGTGATAGGTAATGCAGTTAATATCTCTAAAGTGATAGGTAATGCAGTTAATATCTCTAAAGTGATAGGTAATGCAGTTAATATCTCTAAAGTGATAGGTAATGCAGTTAATATCTCTAAAGTAATAGGTAATGCAGTTAATAACTATGAAGTAATAGGTAATGCAGTTATTATCTCTAAAGTGATAGGTAATGCAGTTAATATCTCTAAAGTGATAGGTAATGCAGTTAATATCTCTAAAGTGATAGGTAATGCAGTTAATATCACTAAAGTAATAGGTAATGCAGTTAATATCTCTAAAGTGATAGGTAATGCAGTTAATATCACTAAAGTAATAGGTAATGCAGTTAATATCTCTAAAGTGATAGGTAATGCAGTTAATATCTCTAAAGTAATAGGTAATGCAGTTAATATCTCTAAAGTGATAGGTAATGCAGTTAATATCTCTAAAGAGATAGGTAATGCAGTTAATATCTCTAAAGTGATAGGTAATGCAGTTAATATCTCTAAAGAGATAGGTAATGCAGTTAATATCTCTAAAGTGATAGGTAATGCAGTTAATATCTCTAAAGAGATAGGTAATGCAGTTAATATCTCTAAAGTGATAGGTAATGCAGTTAATATCTCCAAAGTGATAGGTAATGCAGTTAATATTTGTAAAGTGATAGGTAATGCAGTTAATATTTGTAAAGTGATAGGTAATGCAGTTAATATCTCTAAAGTGATAGGTAATGCAGTTAATATCTCTAAAGAGATAGGTAATGCAGTTAATATCTCTAAAGTGATAGGTAATGCAGTTAATATCTCTAAAGTGATAGGTAATGCAGTTAATATCTCTAAAGTGATAGCTAATGCAGTTAATATCTCTAAAGTGATAGGTAATGCAGTTAATATCACTAAAGTAATAGGTAATGCAGTTAATATCTCTAAAGTGATAGGTAATGCAGTTAATATCTCTAAAGTAATAGGTAATGCAGTTAATATCTCTAAAGTGATAGGTAATGCAGTTAATATCTCTAAAGAGATAGGTAATGCAGTTAATATCTCTAAAGTGATAGGTAATGCAGTTAATATCTCTAAAGAGATAGGTAATGCAGTTAATATCTCTAAAGTGATAGGTAATGCAGTTAATATCTCTAAAGAGATAGGTAATGCAGTTAATATCTCTAAAGTGATAGGTAATGCAGTTAATATCTCTAAAGAGATAGGTAATGCAGTTAATATCTCTAAAATGATAGGTAATGCAGTTAATATCTCTAAAGTGATAGGTAATGCAGGTAATATCTCTAAAGTGATAGGTAATGCAGTTAATATTTCTAAAGAGATAGGTAATGCAGTTAATATCTCTAAAGTGATAGGTAATGCAGTTAATATCTCTAAAGTGATAGGTAATGCAGTTAATATCTCTAAAGTGATAGGTAATGCAGTTAATATCTCTAAGGTGATAAGTAATGCAGTTAATATCTCTAAAGTGATAGGTAATGCAGTTAATATCTCTAAAGTAATAGGTAATGCAGTTAATATCTCTAAAGTGATAGGTAAAGCAGGTAAATTTAACATAAAGCTATCATTGTTTTCTTTTCTTGAAACAACGGATAAGTGCTCAATTTCTTGTTGTGATTGATAATAAAGGTATATCAATATCATTCTTATAAAACATGTGATTAATCAACTTATCAGATGGCAGCTCTTATTAAAATGTAAACAGAAAATTCTGTTCCGCGTGATATTTTTGTGAAAGCAAAAGTCCTCCAAAAATGCTTCTTTGTGTGCTCTTTTCGCGCTGAATTAGAGTCACGTGATGAATAAGGAAGCTAATGCCGGGGGATAAAAAAAAGAGTCTATGAGGGATGCAAACGAAATGAGAAAACTAGAACCTTTAGTTCTTTAGTTTATAGTTTTCTTATTCCGTATTATTTATACCTTCATCAAATTTTCTTCTTAATCCATATTTTACTTTTTACAAATGATCCAACTTGGTGTTGCATCAGGAAAAGATCCCTTCGTTAAAAATTCCTTCGCACAAAAAATCATCCTGGGGATTAACCCCATGAAATCATTGACTTGACCCTTTCGTGCCGATAAGGATAACACGACCCACCTAATTTCATTTTCCCATTTTACAATGGGAAAATATCTGTCCTGTGCTTTTTGTTAATGGCTAGGATAGGGTGAGAATTACTATTACATATTTGATTTTTGTTGTCGAGGTATTTCTTCCCTCCATTATGCTTGTCGTTTTTCCTCCGGTGGAGAACCGTTTACAGTTTTTCCTAAATTCATGCATAATAATATACTAATCCACTGTTTATTTGAGCAACATTGTTCCAACATTACATCAATATTGAGGCAATGTTAGAAACATAGTTAGGATGTTTCGTTGTGTAACATCTTTCCCCGTTCTCTCACCTCCAGGTCAAAATCTGTGACATTTGTCCTCTGAACTAAAAGAGCCATATCCTTCCCTTGAATAATGCATAAATATCCTCGAGATAAAATCTTTGGTTCCGAGGCCATTCTTCATGGTATTCTTCTCCGAGATTTAAACTTTAGGCTGCCTGTTTGTCTTTGAATGTAAATGGGGGTGAGGTCAGAATTATCATAGGATTCCACATTTCAGATCATGTTAGCATTTGCTTGAATTACTATTATTTACCGTTTCCATGATACCTGCATATATCATGGATACAATATTATAATGAAAGTTAAATATGTACTGTTAATATATGATATCAGATACCTAATTGGGGTTGTTCAAAGAATATATATATACATAAAATATACAACAAAGAGTGACAATTGATATGTTTTACGTACCTGACGATTTCAAGATAACAATTTAAAATCAAATTTAAAACATTAAAAATGAGTATAGTTATAGAAACTGTATTTTCGCCATTATTAGATAACAAAAATTGATATATTTAATTACTCAAACATTTTTTTTCAAGTGTGTTGCCTCGATGACGTCACATTCATAAAACACTCTACTGTCACTACTCTTTCTATTTTCAAGAGGCAATTTCAACTGCAATTTGATGTTTTTTTTTTAACTTACTGCTTTATTATACAGTAAAACTCTTGGGTTATGAGTTATGAAATACTCGAGTAATGAAGGACCTGAGATAGGAAATGCACCTGAGTTATGAAGTATTTTCTATTTTCGAATTATAGAAAATGATATACATTAAAATTTTGTCATAATTATCCCTCAAAGACCATAGAAAACTATCTAGTGCACCCGATATATGAAATTTCTTTGGGTTTTGAATGAACCAATTCTTCATGAGTTTCACTGTATTAGCACTCCGTTCAATTTAAATCTTTTCAATCAAATGCCCCTACTCTGTACACCCTGGTTATTTACTCTAAGTATAGAACACGTAAAGGGTAGAAAGGTAAGGAAGTGGTAGCTGTACGGCTCTCGAGACTAGAGTTTGTTTACGATATCCCCGCACGCTAAGTCTAAGTCTTCTGGCACACAAGTTATGAACTCCTTCTACGTCTTGGAAAGGAATTATCTCGGTCATAGTATCTCTTTGTGGTGCCATAGAAGAGGCCATAGTATCTCTTTGTGGGGCCATAGAAGAGGCCATAGTATCTCTTTGTGGGGCCATAGAAGAGGCCATAGTATCTCTTCCTGGGGCCATAGAAGAAGCCATAGTATCTCTTTTGGTGTCATAGAAGATGCCATAGTATCTCTTCCTTAGGCCATAGAAGAGGCCATAGTATCTCTTCCTGGGGCCATAGAAGAGGCCATAGTATCTCTTTGTGGGGCCATAGAAGAGGCCATAGTATCTCTTCCTGGGGCCATAGAAGAAGCCATAGTATCTCTTTTGGTGTCATAGAAGATGCCATAGTATCTCTTCCTTAGGCCATAGAAGAGGCCATAGTATCTCTTCCTGGGGCCATAGAAGAAGCCATAGTATCTCTTTTGGGGTCATAGAAGATGCCATAGTATCTCTTTTGGTACCATAGAAGATGCCATAGTATCTCTTCCTGAGGCCATAGATGATGCCACAGTATCTCCATGAAGCCATAGAAGATGCCATAGTATCTCTTTTGGTGCCATAGAAGATGTTAATATATGTTTAAGTGGTTTCATTTATTCAGTAACTAAATAATAACATAGCATCGGTTAATAGCTACTGCATTGTTAACTAATTAATATTTAATTTTTTTAAATTAGGAAAAAAGGTGAATCAAAATTTTAATCACGAACAAAAAATTATGCTGATGCAATGATTTAATTAATTAAAAACTATTTCAAATACAAGAGAAATTAATAAAATATAGATATAATTATTATAAAATAAGAATTAAATAACTCTAAACATTATCAAAATAATTCATATAAGTTCACTACCCCTTTCAATTACCGTAAAAAGACGAGAGTAATTATCACACCGTGAGATCACAGTTGGATTTGAGATACGGAGAGCCCGTTTTTGTCCTTGCGCCATGAGAGAAAAAGATATAAAACGTATTTTGGATTTGCATTATCTAATGATAATTATTTATTTTAGTATCTGTGACTTCACTAGGTTCAGTTTTGGATAAGAAGTATTCTAACAGAATCTTTCGACAGTTCCAATCCATACTCCCATTTTAAAAGACAGATTGGTTCATGTGTTATGTTAACCCCCACTTTCGGAGTACTGCGAGTGTCTAGTCAATAAAAAAATAATGAAATATTATCTGCTAGAAGTAAGAAGGCAAAATCATTTACTGTTACTCCTAATCCCGAAACTGATTCTTTGAAGCAAATTCAATCTTCTGTTCACACGCTTTATTTTGCCCTAAAAAGTTACTGGTTACTGCAGTCAGTCTTGCAGTAATTAGAACAACGCACCATCAGGGATTTTAGGCCCATTAGGAGATTCAAACGATCCTATTCTTATCTAACTTAAAATCTAGGAAGTTGATTTAATTAAGGTTTTGGGATTCTATAAATACCTAAAATAACCAAATCAATACCTATTTCCGCTTAGAATATTTGGGTTTTAAATCAAAGTAGGTTCTTTCAGAATTAATACCTATTTTTCGATTACTATGAATATCTATAGGTAATTCGATAACAGTTGATATTAGAAGAAAAGTGAGGAGTTCTAGGTTATTTTTTAATTTATTTTATTTAGAACTATAATATAACTCTTACATCTTTACATACAAAATAATACTACAATCACAAATGAGATTAGGGAAAAATTAAAGGTTCAATAAGCAATTTGCTTCTAGGGCAGCCTACATGAATATTAAAAACCTATATAAACCTACATAAAGACTAAAAACAAAATGGACTATGAATTGGATTACATTTAATTTCTTGGACCAATACTTAAATTTTAAATGAAATTGCAAATTATTCATGCTATTCAAATTAGGAGATATTTAATCAAATGTTTCCGAAACTCTTTAAATGGAATAGATGAAAAGTTATAATTTAAAAAAAATCAATCTTAAATTTGATGATAATTTAAAAAAATTACAACCTAGAATTTCATGATTGAGCGTTTCAACCATTTAGACATCTGTTTGAAATCCTGACGGTTCGAATCGCAAATACCATAGCTGGTTAAGTAGCCCGCAGAGTCAAAGGATTGTGAATGTGGGGGCCATTAGGAAGATGGCGCACGATTAGCAGGAGTGGAGTCTTCCTGAAGTCTAATCTGTTGGTAGAGTGGCCAATCGACATCTTCTACTAATGGGAATGAGGTGTAGAGGAGAGTTATAGAGGCTTTAATGGAAATAGGTAATTCGGTAAGAATTCGTAATAGGATTTATTATAAAAATACAATTTTACCTCAGGATGATTTTTGAAAAAGATTGTAAGCTTGAAAAAAAGGCTGTTTTTATTATTGCTCTTTGTTTTACATTTTATTCTGAAATTTAGGTTCCCAAGGACAAAAAGATTTATTATAATTATAACTAAAGTGAGAATATTTTGAAAGTATTTAATTATATGATAATCTACAGTAATATTCTTGATGAAATAAATTAGTTGTCCAGTTTTTTTGGATACATGGTATAATGAGTGTATAACCACATTTGGATTTATTATAATTATTACCAAAGTAAGCATAATTAGAATGTATTTAATTTGATTAAAATCTACAGTTATATTCTCAATATAGTTAATTAATTGTTCATATTTTCGGATACATGGTATATAGTTACTATAGTATATAATCAGTTACAAAAATCAAATTTTTATGATGTTTACATCCATTTTGATAGGCCTTATTATTCAGGTATCAAATATTATGTAAATACAGTTTGTTTATAATTAACTTTCCATGGTTCTTTTTATAACTTTCCAAAACTGGTGAAATAATTATCTAAAATCTTGTTTATTACGGCTCCCTGCTGGCAAAACATATTGTTCTAAATGTATTAAAAAACATGTTTATCCATGAACAGCGTTAAAATAGACTATCAAATTAATTCTAAAATATACATTCAAACGGTATTTTTGATAGAAATATTGTCTTTGGAAACAAAAATTGTAATTATACACTAATATCCTTGAATAGTGGCATATACTAGAAGAATCCACATTACATTAAATTTTCCAATTTTCAATTTTTTCGTTTTTTTTTCACATTTTTTTCGATTTTTTGCAATTTTTGCCCTTTTTCAAAATTTAAAATTTCAGCTATTTCCAATTTCAAAAACTATCAATTAATTACCGTGCTAATTATGTACTAAAATCCTTTAATAGCAGCATTTACTAGGAGAATCCGACATTCAAATAGCTAAATAGCAAATTCATTTCCGTGCTACCAAGTCCCACTAACAGTCGTTGTAATCTGGAGAGGAAGAGTCCAACTAGAGGATGCAATGACTGAAGTTTGGCCCTTAGTACCAAAGATAGAACAATATCTTTGTTAGCAGTGTGAATGTGACCAAAGTTGTTTGCAAGGAGGCCAATCACGGAATGAAAGTAGGCTAAACAATAATCAACGATAATTAGTTTCGACTTGCGTAAAGTTACGTAATACCGAACTGTCACGTTTTCATTAACAGTTTACGTAATATGCTACAGTCACGTAATCCCAAGCAATTATGTATTGCCTTCAATTTACGTTTTAATGAATAGTTTATGGAATACTGTAAATGTAGCCCCCCGTACAGTAAATATATTCTTGTATAAGTACGTATTTTCCTATATTTACGTATTTCCGTACAGTTACCTATTCCTGTACTGTTACGTAATTCGGTACAGGTACGTATTCCCGTACAGTTACTTGGAAATTATGCTTCAAAAGACGAAAAAACTGGAAAGTAAATTTGACATTAGAAAAAAATTGCAGTTATTCCTTTTCATTTTGTATGAAATTGCAAATTATTCATAGTATTCAAATTAGGAGATATTTATTCTATCAAATAATGTTTACAAAACTTTTTAAATGGAATAAAATGACAAGTTATAATTTTAATAATTCACACGGAATGATTGAATTTCTTGTTAATTTTGTTTGAATTGATAATAGATGTTAATTTAAACTTGTAACAATGCATCTTGAAGGATCTTTTTTCCATTTTCTGCTCCTGAATTATTCGAATTTACTAATTGTTTCGATGAATTGTTTGGTTTATTTGAATACTGTGTCATATTGACTGGAATGAATTATTGGTCAGATAGCAATATTTCTTGTGGCTTCATTGCCTCAATATTGTTACAACTTTTCTACATGGGCTTAGAAATATGTTGAAGTTAAAGCTTAAACTATTTAAAAATTCCTTTTGGTATTAGTTTATCAATTGAAATTTTGTTTTAATATCTAAAATTATGTATAGCCATTGAATAGATATCCATAAAAGTATATATATAATGTATATATATATATATATATATATACATATATGTTTTTAGAATTTAATAACATTAAAGAATTCACTTTATTAAAGACTAAAGAAATAGCCTCTATAGTGGACAATTTTTTTTAGTGTAACCGCGGATGAATTTTTCGGTATATTTAAACAGTGCTGCGTGATACATCGTTTTTGAAGCTCTGGAGTGTTTTCATTTGCAATATACAGATCTAGACTTATAATTCAATAAAAATACTGATCCAGTTTTGAATCATTACTGAACTATTTATTATTTGCTTGTTTAAAAAGCGTATTGAACCACCGGTGGCTCAATACGCGGGGAACGTGTTAAGCTTTTTCAAACTGATGGCCATTCAATTAAAACTAAAGAAAATTTGTTCACTATAGAGGCTACATCCTTACTCAGGAATCTACATTCACTATAGAAGATTTCATTATAGAGGGCTTCTACTGTAGAATATAACCATATAATTAATTTCCCACTGAATTCGTGTAATACTGCAGAAAGTGTTGTTTATCTAGCTTTCACTTATTTATGTTAACAATGCAGAATTTAAATTGGCTTCAATTATGTAAACTCGCGTGCTTAAAAAGTGGAACAAATAATAATCATCTTCCTGAAAAAAAACTGGAAGTATCTGTCTGGTTTTGGCGTAATGGCCACTAAAAGATGCTGTTAATGCACCAAACTCTCATCACGAAAAATAACACAGTTAAATGACTCTACTTTGTAGCTACTTGAGAAAGAGGAGCAATGTAGAAGGAGAAGTAGAATTAATGGATATTAAAGGTATGATAGTGTATGTTACTATGCCCAATGATGATATTATGTGCCAAATGATAATGAGTAGGTTCGAAAAATACTGTTATAATAATATATAATTTGAACTAATTTAATTAATGATTTATTAAATAATGCGAACCCTTCATCGTTCAACAACTCGGTTTCCATTATCAGTTTTAGTGTTTGAATATAATTAAAAGAATTACAAAATAATTCTTTGCAATATAGATTCAATATACATGTGTATTATATATACGTATGATATAAATACAGTTCTACAATTACTCTCACGGTGTTGCGTTCAAGTCAGCTTTTCTAAGGCCGTGTAACTCTGCCAAATATAATTAAAAGTTTTCCTAGAAAATAATTGGTATGTCGAATTGAGTTAAGCAGAACTCTTCTTTGGATTCAGTGAGCCACAATTGTGCTCCAAATAAACCAATTAGTGTTGATGATTTACAGAATAGAGTGAGAGAATTCGGGGAAAAATGGGCAGCTGGGACTTAGTAATTGATTAGTAATATTAGAGAACATAAGAGTGAATGTTAGGTTATAAATATAATTGATTTCTAATTTAAAGCTTACTGAGTGATATGACATCGAAATTGATTTCAAATAATAGTAAAAGTGTAGGAATACTGATTTTGGAGTACCATCAGTTTCATGCAACGTGTGGCATTGGAACCTCTAAGGTTAGAAGTTAATAGGTTGCTACCAAAAAAGGTAGTTTTAAAAATATTCTTCCTTGTGGATAAGTTTATTAGGATAATGTTTTTAAGGTTACTAACTCATTGATTGGCTCTGGAGATTGACCATGGAGTGCATCAGGGAGCGTGCTGGCTTCGAATTCCTCAAGCCAGATCATTAAACAATGATAAAATATAAAGTGAAGCAAACTAGTGGGAACAATAAATTACATTACTACCGTCTATCTATTTTGAGAATCTCAAAGTTCTTATTATTTGAAAGGTATTTTAATTCAACTCATAAACCATATGCAATGAGGAAGGAAGAGCAAACAGGAGGCGGAGCACTAACGGTTTAGTGCTCTGCCCCCTGTTGACTCCTTCTCCTTGCCGACCAATCAGAGAAGAGTTATCTTCACAAACATTATCCGTAAAAATATTTAACTTGCATCACTGTATCGATAGAAACTTATGCGTTAGAGGCAATATATCGAAAATCCTTATGCTCTGTTTACTGTATTTTTGAAATTTTAGACGGAAGCGAAGTAATCTTTTTGTGCACTCCCCATGCAACTGTAATTTACGAATTGAAATTTCGTTAAATTTACATACCCAGGAAAAAATGTATGACCCTAGCTGACAATTTCTTCTTAATATATAAATAGGAACCATTTTGGAATCTTATAGTTATAGAATAAAGGAAATGTTTTAACCCTATTGAGTTTGAGGTGTGTTTTCTAACTACATACTTTTTAAATAAATTTATATCTCTCATGTCATCCCTTAAATTTACCGGCATTTCTTGACTTTGTTTCAACATAAATACCAAATATAATTTTATGTTTATAATTTAAAAAAATATTTACGTAGGCTTAAATCACATAAATTAAGAAATTAATTGAACTGTGGTGACGTGTGGCAACGTAGAAATACTGTTTGGTTAGCCTCTATATGCACACATCAGTCTACGTTTCATGGAGTACACACACATGCGAGAGCTGTGATTATTCACACTCCACCCAATCACAGCTCTGCAATCTAAGTTGCCAATGTCTTTTATACCTATGTATTTATTTTCCCTTATATGTTCTATATTTTTACTTGAAATTTGGTACACACTAGTTTAGTATATATATACTAACAATTTGTAAAAAATACAGTACTGTAGGTTTATAAATAAGACATGGGTTTTTTAGATACATAGTCAAACCTTCCTGTACATTCTGATAATCAAACTCATTGGGGTTAATATACTATTGAATCAATATATGTTAAAATGATCTTTTAGCTTTTAAATAGTTAATAATATTTAATGTATAAATTAACTATCAATTATGTATTATTAGTAGTCTAATCTCTAATTAATAATCATATTGAATCACACACAGTTTGATCTCCCCATCTCTAACCTCATCTCCGTTAAATTCCCGATAAGATTATTCCAATGAGCCAAACAACGGCCTATTTTATCTAACAGTTTCACTCCTCGTCGCTTCTAGTCGCTTCTCTTTCTCTTTTTCTATTGTTTGTGTAAATTCAAAAGAGAGAACATTGGCTGCGTATCTTCAGCATCTGGAAACAAACCTCATTGAAGAAACTGGAGAAAAAAGTTATTCCAGATGCTATGGGATGATTTGAATTTTGTGGAATAAATTTTACGGAAAGGAGGTGAGATAGGGTAGCTAATTTTTGTATTTTATTCTATAAACTTATAAACTGGAGGTCAAGAAACAAGGAGAGTCTATTATTTTATTGAAATATGATTACTTAATCTGAAAATACAAGATAAATGAGTGTATTTTTTTAACGGATTTTTTTCTAAATACTTAAACACTTATAATAGGTAAGGCTTTAGAGCCTATAGACTGGATCATTTAACATTCTATGTGGTTTTCGGCAAGCCTTATATGAACACATACACCTTATTTAATTTAGGCATAGGAGTTAGATACTTAGGGTATATAGAAAGTGGTGATTGTATACCAAATGTCAGTTAATTAAGGCAGTATGGTTCAGTCGGTGACTGGACATGATCATTGAGCAAGTATTGTTCAGTAGGAGAGATAGTCCATAGAACACTCAAGATAAGCTAAGTCCCATCTTTGGATGGCCAATTTGGTCAATCCTGAATATTATTATATCATGGTCTGTAATTATCAACTGCTACCTAACTCAATTCTACTTTATACCTAGATACATGTGCTGAAGAATATAACCAACAATCATAATATTTATAAACAGTAACGATTATTTCCTCAAGAGTTCTAGAATAAGTTAAAAATTGAATGTGAAGTTTTAAGCGCTAAAATGATTGCAATTGTCAAACTTATATCAACACATTAATATTCATCTTCTAATGAATCAACGAATTCTTTCATTTAAAAACCAATCACTCTGCTGAGAATAAAAACTAAGAACTTTCTGTTTCTCCTAGAGAGAAGTTCATTGTGAAGGAAAAGTTTTGCCAATTTTCTTCGCGATGCAAAGTTTAGTTTCAGAGAACAATTTTTATCGTAGAGACCAAAAAATGTATTCGTCGTTTAGGTGTCGACATTTTATATTGAACAATTTTGAATTGATATTCATCTGTACTATGATTCTATATATTTTATTCAAAGTCTGTAACAATGTAGTAAAACGGATTGAGATGCTTTATTTAAATATTCCGTACTAGTATTGGTAGGAGGAGATGGGGCAGAAGGGGGTCTATATGAACCCCTCGGTACGAAATGGATCAAAAGCTGTCGGAAACCGGTTGGGTTTTTACTGTAATGAATAATTTTTAAGGTTCACATTTATGAGTTGTTTCAATTAGTTATATAATTTATAATGTGCAGTAAAATCTCATTATTATCTTCAGTAGAACTCTTTCATAATAAATTCCTGTATATGAATGTAGAGTCCTTAGTGAGGAAATAGTCTCTATAGTGATTTTTTTCCTTTAGTCTGCCCTAAAATGAGCATTGACTATACAGGAATTCATTATAGAAGAGTTTTACTGTATATGAATGAAAATTAAATAATCGAATAAGATAACAATTTAAAAAATAGAAATCCAATCAGTGTGTCAAACAGATCAGACAGAAATAGAATTGCATCAATTTATAATGATCAGAAATTTAAAATTACGAAACTCCGTCAGTTTAAACTATCAACCTTGAGCAAGAAAAAATGTCATATTTTGTCTCTTTGATGATGAAGATTCAACCAATTTTTAAAGGGTGGAACTACGAATAAATTCATCCGAAAGATGATAATACTAACCTAGTAATATTAATACGAAGAACATTTATAATATAAATGTAGGATATATCATCTTTTACATGAGAAATTGCTTAACGAAGGAAATTGGTACATGGTAAAAATTATTCATTTCGAAATATTATGATTTATTATCGAATTATTTGGAATTTTCTATCAACAAAGTTAAAGATTTGAAAAAAAAATCAGATTAAAACCTAACACCAACTGATATTTTTAAATCTACTAATTAAATCACTTAGATATGGATAAAAAAATCAAACAACTATTATATGTAGCACATGGGGATTAATAACTTAAGAGTTGCTTATTTTCTGAATGAATTAAAACTCTCACAATATTGAATTAATCGCAAACGAACGATTTATCTTTACGAATGTATATTAGATATGATAGGGTAAGTTCCTAATCATCGACTGTTCTACATCTTCGATCCTATTGAAAAATAATTACTATTAATCTTTTTTTTAATTGGTATCCATGATACCTGCAGGTATCATGGATACTAATTCCATTGCAACAAGGATTTATTCCTGGGATATTAAGGGAATATCCCAGGAAAGAATGATTTTTTCCTTGATTAGTCCCTTACTATTCCAGGAATAAAATCTTGTTACCAGGGTTAAAGTAGAATTTAAATAAGAATTTTTCATTTTCCTCTCCTATGATCGAAAATATGGAACTGTCCGATAACTTGGGAGCTTACCCTATCCCAATAATCTACTGTTGGTATAATGTATCAATTCATCTTGGTACTTAACTCAGAATAGGCTTAATAATAGCATATTATCTCCTAATTACCATTGATCATATTCAGCATCTTATAGGAGATCATGGGCGATAATGCCATCCTTAATCGCCCATGAAATGCTATAATAACAAAGGCAATGATAAATTGAATTGAACGATACTATTGGTAGGGAATGATTAATTATATTGAGTGAATCTATTGTTTGGTTGGTTTGATTATAATTGAATGGCAAAATGTTGTAAACGATAATATATGGAGCAAGCAATATTAAACGATAATATATGGAGCAAGCAATATTAAACGATAATATATGGAGCAAGCAATATTAAACGATTATATATGGAGCAAGTAATTGTAAACGATAATATACGGAGCAAGCAATATTAAACGATAATATATGGAGCAAGCAATTGTAAACGATAATATATGGAGCAAGCAATATTAAACGATAATATATGGAGCAAGCAATATTAAACGATGAGGTATGGAGCAAGCCAAATTTAATGATAAGCTCTATGTAACGATAAGCTAAGATCAATTGTGTATATAATGTGACAACAGTATTTTTACTATGATTTTAAATAAGTTAAGAAAAATATAAAGTAAATTGAATATTAGGTGTAAATCACTTAGATTTTTTTTTTTTTAAATATAAAATATAAATCAAATAATTCATTTAAAATTGCAATCGATTATGAATCTACTGTTTCAATTATATTTATATATTCAATAATTGATTATAAATGGCTATGACAAAAGATTTTCTCTTCTTATAAAACATTGATATTATATCAGTAGAATTTTACATCAGTTATATAAAGCTTGAAATATTAAATATTCTATATTTTATTCCCTAAAATAAATTAATATAAAAAATCTTTTGATTGTTGTATTACAAAATTGTACTTCAAATTCTCTTTCCCATGTTGTTAAAATTTACAAAAACAATCAAATTTGTACAGAATATTAAACAAATTTTAGTTCAAAACTGGATGGTCAAATAAATATGTATCGGATACTTGATTTATAGCTGAATATTCGAATAAGAATTAAATATATACTGAACATGAAATGTATAGCAATCCTCAAAACATATTATTTCATACATTTTTAACAATTTAATTAAATTTTCATTTCTATTCATGTCAATCGAGATTGACACCAGAATTAATTGAATAAAAAAAATTATTTTAATTTATCATTCCCTTCTATCGTCCACGTGTAATTTTAATAGAATTAATTTGAATGGAAGATGAATTTTAGGTTGATAGTATTAAATTACAGATAAAACGAGTAACTATGCAGTTCTCGAACACTCGCAGTTGTCGGAAAGTGGTCATTGATATTCGTCGTGAATCTGTTTCTAATTCAATTTTTTTTAATTTTTCTATAATGATTTATTTTAAATAAATAACGTTGGATGATTTTATCTGATTAATAATTGAAATAATAATGGAACATATATTAAAATATGTTAATTAAAGTATTTTTAAATTTTTTACCAAGTGAACGGTCAAAATTTAAGATAATTTGGTCATTAATGAAATCATGGAAGCAGTTTCATATTAGCATCTAATAAAGATTTTTTTCATATCTACTCGTATTTTAAATAAATACATATATAAATTAATGAATAATGAATCAGTAGTTTTAGATTCAGAAACGTTGTATAATTATATAATGTACATTCATATCATAATACAGCCTACAGTAACCCCATTTTTCATTCAGGTATATTCTTCAACAGTTCTCGTTAAATAGAGATTGTGAAGAGGCACCATAAATATTCCACAGTTTAGGGAAAACTAAAATGCCTTCCTGTCGTAAATCTCCCTACTCCATCACTGCGTTAAAAATGACTCAATTTTGTGATTTATACAGAGAGTGTTTTGGCATTAAGTGATCAGTTTGGTAATAGTAGTGTGTATGCTATGGCTTACTGTTTAATTAGGTAAAACCTTTATAATAATTGTAATACATTTCTGATTATATATAACTAGTGTACTTCTAGGTTGGAATTTTTGACGGGGCTTAAGTAGTACAAGGAAAAATATCATCAAAAAATATAATATGTATAATATACCTATATTAAAAAAAATATATAAAAATAAATGAAATAAACATGAAATATTATACGTATATAGAAAAAAAATGTATAAAATAATATTGAGCGTATTTGATATACAAATAAATATATTTAAAACACAATGCTCTTTATTTATAGAGGGATTTAACAGGCAATACGTTAAATTCCTCTCATTATTATGGATATTCCGTTAAATAAAATTCTTTTCATCAATCAGAAAAATTCAGCTTTCGAATTGAAAGATGTCTCCACATCGTCAGGAACAACAAGGAGTCAGGATAGACTGTCAGGATGATTCCCTATTCCTGACGATAAATAGACATCTTTATTTCCGAAAGCTTGAAACTTGGGAAAATGCCTTTAACGTTTTGAGTTTATAAATACCGTCTTGAAAATATGGAAATTTCGTCCAGTATGAATCTTTTATATAAAGATAGTGTTTTATAGCTGATATTTTGTATAATTTTTGTAATAAGTATTTATATATAGAGGAAATAATAGATATTTAACTGTGGTAATGAAGATATCTAGCTAATATTCGCGAACTATTATTATCGTCTGATAGCAAAACCCTGTAATAACTGTATTATGTTTTGGTTTTAATGTATTTAGATAGAACGTTCGGTAAAAGTGGTATTGATTTTCTAATTCTTAAGTTATTATGAACTGAAAGTCTATAATAAAATTACTGTGCAATGTTCATATTCGAGAAAAAGAAAATAAATCGTCCGTCTCACCAGTTCTGGTGTAATTTAGCAGAAAAAGTATCTTAGTTACAGTCCAGAACTGTCAGGATAGTTCTAATTTATTCCAAGCCATTCCGGGCAGACAGACGAGCATTAGGGGAAGATTCTGAAATTGGAATTGTGAAAACTGTGGTTAAAAATTGTTTAAGTGGTTTTGGGATTCCATTTAGGTACTGCATGCAGTGATATAAGCTTTAAATACATAGGTACTGCTTGCAGTGATATAAGCTTTAAATACATAGGTACTGCTTGCAGTGATATAAGCTTTATTTACATAGGTACTGCTAGCAGTGATATAAGCTTTATTTACATAGGTACTGCTTGCAGTGATATAAGCTTTATATACATAGGTACTGCTAGCAGTGATATAAGCTTTATTTACATAGGTACTGCTAGCAGTGATATAAGCTTTATTTACATAGGTACTGCTAGCAGTGATATAAGCTTTATTTACATAGGTACTGCTAGCAGTGATATAAGCTTTATTTACATAGGTACTGCTAGCAGTGATATAAGCTTTATTTACATAGGTACTGCTAGCAGTGATATAAGCTTTATTTACATAGGTACTGCTAGCAGCGATATAAGCTTTATTTACATAGGTACTGCTTGCAGTGATATAAGCTTTATTTACATAGGTACTGCTAGCAGTGATATAAGCTTTATTTACATAGGTACTGCTAGCAGTGATATAAGCTTTATTTACATAGGTACTGCTAGCAGTGATATAAGCTTTATTTACATAGGTACTGCTAGCAGTGATATAAGCTTTATTTACATAGGTACTGCATGCAGTGATATAAGCTTTATTTACATAGGTACTACATGCAGTGATATAAGCTTTATTTACATAGGTACTACATGCAGTGATATAAGCTTTATTTACATAGGTACTGCATGCAGTGATATAAGCTTTATATACATAGGTAGAAGTACAGTCTTCGTTGAGACATTTAAAATTTCTTGATTGTAAAATGAACATACAGATTAATTTGTAATACGTTCATATGAAGAAGGAAGAATTGGAAGTCAATTGTCGTAGAGGAGCAACCTAGCTAACATTTGAAAGTTTTTATTGATTAATAAATTCTCTACTTGTTTATAAAAAGAAAATTTAGGAAATAAAAGTTCTCAAAATTAATAATAATGAAATTTCTCGAATATTTTTTTATCACCTTGTTTTTCAATTAAAAATTATGGTTACAGTTAAAAAATTTAATACTCTCTAATATATGATCATTTTTTGTGGTTATACAGTATATCCCTTTAGGAGAAGAAAAGAATAAAGGTGGAGGGTAGAAGAATAAGTGGGATCCCATTTCAATCTTCTATGGTCCCTCCATAACTTTCTCTCTCAAACTTCTATGGCCCCATCATAACTCTCTCTCTCTCTCTCAATCTTCTATGGCCCCACCATAACTTTCTCTCTCATTCTTCTATGGCCCTTCCATAACTTTCTCTCAATCTTCTATGGCCCACCATAACTCTTTCTCAATCTTCTATGGCCCCTTCATAACTCTCTCTCAATCTTCTATGGCCCCTTCGTAACTCTCTCTCTCTCAATCTTCTATGGCCCCTTCACAACTCTCTCTCTCAATCTTCTATGGCCCCTTCACAACTCTCTCTCTCTCTCTCTCTCTCTCAATCTTCTATGGCCCCTTCACAACTTTCTCTCTCAATCTCTTATGGCCCACCATAACTCCCTCTCAATCCTCTATGGCCCCTTCATAACTCTCTCTCTCTCAATCTTCTATGCCTTCTTCATAACTCTCTCCCTCTCAATCTTCGATGGCCCCTTCATAACTCTCTACCTCAATCTTCTATGGCCCCTTCATAACTCTCTACCTCAATCTTCTATGGCCCCTTCATAACTCTCTACCTCAATCTTCTATGGCCCCATCATAACTCTCTCTATCTCTAGAGAGTAGACATAGGATATTCACTCACTTGACATAGTACCCTTTACGCTGATGATACATATTCTGTCCAATCCTGAACAAGTCTAGAAAACTATGAGTGCAATATGTATATCAACGAGTAATAATATCAAATTAGAAAATATTTTAGTGTTTTTCGAATGCGGAATTTCATTTTTTTATAGTAAAATGGGCTAATTACTTTTATAATTTGTACAATGAGTTTATATTCCACTAGCTTGGGTGATAACCAATTTCTAAAATCAAATTAACTTCCTATGCTATAATATAAGATCCTTCCGCTATACTCATGAAAATACTATTAATAGATTCAAGCTAAATTTCCAATCAACCTTTTTAATAAAGATTCTTTGATTTTTTTTTCAAAGGTTTATGAATGTATATCAATTCATGACAATTACTATATGCAAACTTGAACAGCGTATTGAAACCTACCATAAACTTTGAAAATGTTGCATCTTTAAGACCAGTTCTCCTCTAATTTCATTTTTGTTTTTCTAAATTACATTTTCATGCTCATAACAGTTTATTTAATATGATGTCAGCGGAAATGAGATACAGATTCTTCTTAGTATCATACAGATTCTTCTTAGTATCATACAGATTCTTCTTAGTATCATCATATTCTTCTTAGTATCATACAGATTCTTCTTAGTATCATACAGATTCTTCTTAGTATCATACAGATTCTTCTTAGTATCATACAGATTCTTCTTAGTATCATACAGATTCTTCTTAGTATCATACAGATTCTTCTTAGTATCATACAGATTCTTCTTAGTATCATCATATTCTTCTTAGTATCATACAGATTCTTCTTAGTATCATACAGATTCTTCTTAGTATCATACAGATTCTTCTTAGTATCATACAGATTCTTCTTAGTATCATACAGATTCTTCTTAGTATCATACAGATTCTTCTTAGTATCATACAGATTCTTTTTAGTATCATACAGATTCTTCTTAGTATCATACAGATTCTTCTTAGTATCATACAGATTCTTCTTAGTATCATACAGATTCTTCCATTTCTACTACTGTTAAAACAAGAATAACTTATTTATTTTGATACATTTAGATTGAAAAACACTCTTCACCCTATAAGTACTTTAACCATTATTATTTTCCTAAAAGAATTTTATACTATTAAATATATGCTTCTATTCATATCTACTTCGATATTTTATTTACCAACTAGTGAACTTGCCTGTTAAAAATACCGGGTGTTCAATAGGACTGTATTACCAGTTATTAGGTTCTTTCCGTGAACTTAAGTAAAATTTATTTTTCAGCATAAGCTGATACTATATTAAAACGACGGAAATTATTAGTGTAGGTAGATATTATCAGAATCAATATCATTTATGAGCTATAACGATTGAGAGCAATTTTCAATTACTAGTCTTCACCGGACATATTTTCCTTCACTCTCCAATCGTCAAAGAAGCAACGGAAATTGGTGTCCGGAAGCCTACCATCAGGTTCCAAAGAGTTAATCAAAGTGGCTGCAGTAGCTAATCAAAACCTTTTTTCCGTTTGATGATTGTGGTTAGAGAGGACATTTAACAGTCTAAACCGTAGAAATTTATTGTTCATATTTGAATATAAATGATATAAATAATGATCTATTACTATATCAATTAGTAAATTTGATAAAAAATTGTGATATATAAAATTAATGCATTATTAAATTTTAAATTGATTCAATTGGAAATCGAAAAGCCAAAGGATAATTCTTATATTATATGTGTAATTACAATTGCAAGTAATTTGTTATCTCATAATATATTCCTCTGACACAAATTAACTGCTTTACTTTTTATTGCACAAGCAAATGAATAGAGTAAATTACATGTGGGACATCCTGTAAGAGAAAACAAAACCTGAATATTACCAATTGTCTGTGTACTCTCTTATTTATAATTTAAATTAGTTTCGATTACCAATATTAAAGCACAGACTCAGTATATCTAAGTACATATCTTCTAAATGAAATAAAAGATGTCATATTACGTAATCATCTTATTATTTGTTTAAATTCAATTTAACTACAAAGTTAAGTCTCCAACAGACTTCGTATATCGAAGTGTATATCCTTACATTTTTAAGTATTAATCTTTTTTTTAGTAATATAACTTAACTTTTATCTTATATGATTGAAAATTTGCAACTGTTCGATAATTTGGAACTTACCGTTTATACTTGATATTAAAAATAATATTACCTATTCTATCACCTCAGTTTATTAATATAGTTAGTCTGCAACAGACTCGGTATATCTTAGTGTATATCTTTGCACTCCTCTAACGGTGTACTTAGTGTCTATCCAGTTTGATGTACGACCTCTCATCTCCACTTTAGACTGAAATATCTTCTAGTTCTTACGCTTATTGAAACAACGACTTTAACCAACACAATTTATAAGTCACTGTTCACTGTGAAGTATCTTTAATATTGTTTCAGTTCTATTAAGTAAATCTATACTATAATAAGAGCCGCGTCCGTCTGTCCGTGTGTCACAAAATGGGTTAACAGTCATTCTATCAACAGCGCCTCATAAAGTTGGTGTAAGTAAAACAAAAAATCAAAGAAACAGTAATAGAAAAAAAAAACTAACAATTTGCTGCAGTATCATTGATACGTGGTCACACTAAAATTAATAATAATTTATAAAATGGTTTTTATTTCTTGAGGTATTATTAATTTCAAGTATGTTATAGCAATTGTAACAATTAAAATGATTTGTTTCTTTATAATTAATTACCTTCGCAATCTTGCGGAAGGTTATATTTTCATCGGAATTTATTTATTTATGATCTTGTTATTCGCTTAACTGAAAAAGTGTTCAACCAAATTGTCTGAAATTTGGTGAAACGATTGGTCCAGTGACCTGCTGCTAGAATTTTAGAAGCGACCCGGTCAAAGGTCAAGGTCATGGTCATATAGAACTCAAAAATTATTAAACCATATTTCATGAAACTTGGTGGGACGATTGGTCAATATACAGGAACCATTTTGTTAGATTTTTTTGAGCGATCGGGTCAAAGGTCAAAAATCAAAATCAAGGCCATTTATTACTCAATTACTCAAATAGTATTCAACCAAATTGTCTGAAATTTGATGATACGATTGGTCAATGTCCAGGAACGATCTGATAGAATTATGGAAACGATCCGGTCAAGGTCAATCATTTATAACTCAAAAAGTATTGTACCATATTGCATGAAACTTGGTGGGACGATTGATTATTATCCAGTTAGCAGTTTCTTAAATTTTGGGAGAGAACCGGTCAAAACGGAGGTGAAGGTATGCGCTTTACCGAGTGCACATAATCTAGTTCTGTACTATTATTAATAACTAATCGAAATTTATTAATATTAAACTAAATCATTATACATGCAGCAACCACATTCCCTTTTGAGTTTGTTTTATTTTTTAAACTAAATCTTTGCTTGATATCTCCCCATCTTTTCACCATTTAATTTCACTTTCTAAGCACATGTAGACTGATGATATCTAACCAAAGTTTCTAAAGTTCCCTCTCTGAACCCGTTACGTCTAAGTTAGAAGCTGTAGCAATCAATCAATAATTCTGACGTCAGCTGAGCAGCAAACTTCCACTGCAGTGGAGATATTTTAGCCAATTTCTAACCATCAGAATTGACGAGAAAGAAAAAGAATGAACCTAGAGTGCGTGGATGGGTTGGATTTAGATAAAAAAAATGTTTGCGTTACTTTTTTTATTAGAATAAAAATCGTGAATTTCTTATTTTTAATAATATTATTTTTAATTTTTTAATTTCTTTTATGTCCAATAAATTTTACGCAATTTTTATATTTTATATTACAGATAAACTTTGAAAATGACTGATGTTTGAATCGAAACGTCCGTTTTTATAAAGTATGAAAAAAAACATTTTTTTAACCTTCTCTTTCATTTTAAAATAACACTTCCAGTCAATTTTATTCAGTAAATGTACAGTTTCATCTTTCTAATATATATTGATATATAAAGTTCTATTTATGATAAAAAACCATGCTACATTATGCGAGGTGAAAATCTGTCTTCACGCCCCATTTTTTTCATCGGAAAATTCCAACGACAGAAAATTTTGTCCCAAATATGCAAAGATGTAAATTTCTGAGGGCTGACATTATCTGAAGATTTTTCACAAGTTTCACCCAATCTAGAATTATGTTTTGGAGTAAAGAGCTCCAAAGTCTCCCTGGCAGCGATGGAGACAATCTGGAGTGTTGGAGTTGAGAGGAGAGATTGTCCTGGAGTTGATTGTGAAAGTTCGATAGTGGAGACAACTTGGAGGTAGCCGTTAAAGCCCGCTTCACACTTGCATTTTTAAACACCGCGGGGAAAAAACGCGTCGTTTGGTGTTTCCTTCAGCGATAAAAAAAACGCAAGCATGAACAGATTTTAAGACGCGTATTTTTCACGCGGTGTTAAAAAACACAAGTGGGAAGCGCACCTAAATGCAACTGAGTTAACGGAGATTTTTCTTAATTACCAAATACTACAACTCTACCTATCTAAGAAATATTAGAAAACAGCAATCGAAGATATCGAAACAACTAACTACACTCACTCGTAAAAATTGTAATCTGTAGATTATCTCTTATGACAGTTATTAGTTCATCAGTCTCTTTTTAAATTTTATAATAACTAGTACAGTACCTGTTACCCATTCATTGAGAATTAAATCAATACATTGAGTTTAGGGGTACACACTATAGTCAAAACTATTATTTTTTCAATTATAAATATTAATGCATGTAACCCGTATCAATGATACTGCCGCAAATTATTAGTTTTTCTTTTTATTTTGTGTTTCTTTTATTTCTTTTTATTTTACACGAACTTTATGAGGCGCTGTTGATAGAATGACTGTTCAGCATAATTTCGTGCTGGAAGGACTGAACTGACACAGCTAAGTAGAAAAAAAAAATGATAGCTAAACAATGCTAATATTTTTTCCTTTTTAATTTGAGTTTCTAAATAAAAGCGTCGGCGGACGGATGGACGGACTGACGGATGGACGCAGCTTTTATAATATAGCATAAATAAATTACAGACTATTTTTTCTGGAATGTCCGAAGAAAGATGAAAGACTTTCTTAATAAATATTTATTAAATCATGATTGCATATTTGTTCAAACATTTTATGGTGTAGACAAATAATCTAATTTTCCTCGATTATGATTTTCTAAAAAAAAAAATCTAAATGACAATATGCTTAAGTTTATTGACTGAAAAGTTAAATAAAACATCCAAGTTCAGTCCAAACACATCCCATATTATATAAAGACTTTCATAAGCTTTATCCTGCCAAATCGAAAAGATTTTATATATAAAAAGAGCTGAATTGACCTGAAATGTTTGCCTCTCATATTTAGAGGTTACCTATTCGACACAAATCTGTGAAATTGAAAGGAGGTACATTATGACTATTTATTCTTTTTTTCTATTTGGTTTATTTTAACAATATGCTATTAGAATAAACGTAATTTTATATTTTGATTGGTGAGTAATTTAAAATTAAAAAAAAAAATCAGTGCTGACCAATTTCTATTCATAATTTTGAATAAATATCATTTAATATATCAGATTGTTCCTAATTCTGTGTAAAATATTCATCTTCATGTTAAATAAACTTTTTTTCCTCTACCATGAAATCAAGTATAATGAATATACAGTCCTGAGCAATAAAGTACCCTCTATAGTGAGCAAATTTTATTTAGGTTTAATACCCACAGTATTCCAATAAATTTTGCTTCTTCAAGATAAACAGTTCAACTATATTATTAACCCTTTCATGCTTGAATTATGATCCAATGCAAACTAAAATTATTTTATGTTAAAAATAAGTTATTTAGGGTTCATATAATACAAAAAGTGCAATAGTCTAAATTTTTTTCTTAAATTAATTTTTTTTAGAAAGTGTTGCCTATAGTCTACAACCGGCAGAAGTTAACCTATTTCTCCTGCTAATTTTGAACACTTTGTATATCTGTAAACTATTAGTCACTTTGGTACTGTTCATAATATGATTTTTAATAAGTTAGATATAAATTTACATTGCATTTTTGCACTATATCTAAATGAAACCTTGTAAACAAAGATGGCTCCTCTATTTAGTTTTGGAAAGGAATGACAAACTAGCAATATTGCGAAATGGGCAGAATAAAGTGGGTGAAAGAGTTTCTGTTTGTTTGATGTACTATGACATCAATCAGAGTATCGCCAAGCATAACATTAAAATATATGTTTGCCACTCTTCATTGTTGTTGTTGTTTTCGACCCACACCCACCATGGAGGGAAGGAGGGGGCGATTGAGCGCATTCGTGATATATCCACCTGATGCGCGTGAGTGGTTGCTGTGGGCCTGGATGAACACTATATCCCTCAGGAAGGCAATGACTTCTTGTGGGCGGCTCCATAGGTTCTTCAGTGAAATATTGTACGAGGTCCTGTGTTGGTGTAGTGTTGTACATTGTGTGAAGATAGGGGAGATTGTCCCTGAATCTGCAGAGCAATAGGTACTTAAACAGATCCGAGTCCTTCCTTCCAATCCAATGCGTGAATGAAGGGAGAGGAGGGTACGTGATGTTAAATAATAGTTTTGAATATGATTTTTCTTTCAAAATGATCATATAAATCTTCGTCATCACCACCGTTAGATGAATCACCAGTGGAGCTGGAACGCAGTACGATCTTTACAGCTTCTTATATTGTTATAAAATTGCGAGTCTGATAGTGTACTAACTGCCTATTATATTGTATTCAGTTAAGTGTGAGTGTTCTGCAGTATTATGTCTACTTTATTCCGGTTGCTCAAATGATATGGTGAAACTTCAATATGAAACATTATCATGTATGGCAAATGTAACACAATAGTACAACTATCTCTAATATAAATACTATATGTATAATAAAACGTGTTGGTATATTTATTTATATAAATCTATCCAACAGTTTGGTTAATAATATTATTCAAATAGCATAAACATCGTATGCATTTACTATTTACTAAATATACAAACAAATGCCAGTCCAGAGCCAAGAATAACTTCTACTCTGCTTGGTCAGAATCAGGTGACTTTGTGCCGGATGTAGAACATAGTCTACACGTTTTTAGGCTCCTCCTATTTCATATAGTTCATGCATTAAACTTATATTTTTTACAAACATCTTTCTAATACTTTATTAGTACATAATACGTGTGATTTAATCTGATTTAAAAAGTTATGAAAATTTGAGAAACAAATAAGCAATAATGAAATCGCGCTCACCACAGATGGAGAGCATTTTTACACATCTTTCCTCTGTCGCTACTGAGAGGGTACTAACCATAGAGTTATGATAAACTACTCTACAGAGAGGAAGTGTTGCAGCGATTGCAGGACGCTAAGGAAGACGGTGTAAAACCTTATTTTGTTTCAGTTATATCATTTCTCCATTAAATTGACGCTAGATTGCCAGTCACGTGACCCAAAAATAAGGATTTTAGCGTCCCGCAAGACGGGATAATATTTTGGCCTCTGACTCACCACTTGGTACTGACAAACATTAAGAAACTAGAGTGCTGCGTTACATCTAACAACTAGCTCTATGCAACTGATCATCAAAAATATTCAAAATGCACTTATAAATATCTTAAAAGTCGCTTTGAAGTTAGTGTAGACTATAGTCTACATCCATCCTTAAAGGGCTAATATTAAATATGTTGATTTAGCGTGTCGGCTTAGTCATTTTGACGTCAAAGCAGTAGGAACTACGAAAGATATTTGCAGTTACAGTATTTCTCCATGATATTTAAATAGCTATTAGTTGCGGCTAACGTGCTATTATATTTTCTTGCTGACTTAGGATGGTGGTTTTCCTTCTTATCTCGTTAGTCGAAGCAATAAATCTTTATTATAATCCTACTCCTCCAGTCACTTATCACGTTCATATTGTTTGTTTCATTTGTTTTATTGTTCGGAGTGATCCTATAAAAACAATGGGGGCCCGGATCAAATCTTGAAAGCAATTGTTTATAGGTATTTTTATAGGTATTTTCACGGTTAGAAGAAACTATTAAGCTTGTTGTAGCACAGTTCATTTTCTTTAATACTGAGAAAGATTTAGAGCTTACAGGTAAATTGTATTTGCGTAAAGATTTACCATTCCCATTTATAGAACGATTTCAAATTTTCGATCACATATGTAAGAATTTTATTATAATTTATTAAACACAATGTCTAAGAATATAATCTTTATAGAACAGGAACCTTTATTTAAGAAGTTTAATGATCGGAAATGTGAACCTTTCGATAACTCGGAATCTAGGTATCGATTTTAGGTAAAACTATCGAAAATATGAACCCATTCTATAACTCGGAACCTAGGTACCAATTTTAGGGAAAATTATTGAAAATGTGAACCATTCTATAACTCGGAACCTAGGTACCGATTTTAGGTGATATTCTCTTTGAATTGTTCAAACGGACACACCCTTTCGGTAACGCTATTTATTACTCCGATTAGTGAATGAAAGAAGATCGTTACAAGACGATATTTCAACGTAGAGCCCCATTACTGTAGGGAAGACGTCGGCGAAATGAGAAATGAGCATCTAGAAATTATGATGAGACCTCGGGATGATCTTACACCATGCAGTGCTCTATCATTTTCCTTTAGAAATTATGGTCGGGAACACCGAAATTATTTTACCATTTTTAAATGTTGGAGGCACGTGGGATGGATGAGAAGAAATGTTTTACTGGAGGGTATATAATTAAATCTAAGGAAAAAATGAAAACTTCTTTATTTGTATAACTATATTATAAAAACAGTGATTTGAAAATATATCTTGTTACTTAAATTTTATAGTAAACAAACAAATGGTGAAAAATATTTACAGATTGTACTGAAAGCAATAATTATTTTTTATTTAGAAAAAATATGATTTTAAAAATCATCAGTTTTTAATCCTTGTTTAAGATTATTTTTTAAACTTTTAATTTTTAATCATTAATAACATCCTTCAATACTATAGCATTGAAGTATCATTGTGCATGACTTTATCTACTTAAATAATTAATATACGTTCATATATTTATATGACATTCATTCAATGCATTTATGTACGAGACATTTACAATTCTAATGACCGTAAATGTCAAGTGATATAAACTCTGTTCACCATATGAATAATTGTAACATCATTTATTGTATATAATGTAATGAATATAGACTGTGCAGTATATCTCCAATACTCTATAGAGACTACATAACTTATAAGATTATGAGTTACCGATCAAAATAATCATATATAAATAAATGCCATTAAGTCGTATAGTACCAATTATCCATTCATAGACTCAGTAGCTGCCTGTCGTCATTTATCGATCGACCCGTTCAGAAAATTTATTTCACTGATTGTCAGATTACTTTCAGTGAAAATAATACGTATTAATAAATAAATACATAATAATAAATAAATACATAGTAATAAATAAATATATACCAATAAATAAATAAAGTGAAAATAATACATGGGATAAAAAACGATCTGCCAAATATTAATGTTTCAAATGAATGGTATTATTCTTTATTACCGTTTCATAATTATATTAATAAATAGTAGCTGTAAAACATCAATGGATATAACTATTCATTATGTGTTTTGATAGAAAAATCGATTATATAAATATTTATTTCAATCTAATAAATTATATATTTTGACATAACAATTTATTATATGAATTGATATAACAATCTATTATATGAATTGATATAAAAATCAGTTTAGACGTAACTAAAATAATTATATCATGTCTATTTAATAGGCATATAGTATTTATGAAGCTTTTTAAATTTAAAGACTAACATTTTTTTCAGTGATTAATGCTACTGTCTTGTATAATGTATACATACAAGAGAAAATAATCTAAGTTTTAATAAGAGAAAATAATCTAAGTTTTAACAAGAGAAAATAATCTAAGTTTTAACAAGAGAAAATAATCTAAGTTTTAATAAGAGAAAATAATCTAAGTTTTAATAAGAGAAAATAATCTAAGTTTTAACAAGAGAAAATAATCTAAGTTTTAACAAGAGTAAATAATCTAAGTTTTAACAAGAGAAAATAATCTAAGTTTTAACAAGAGAAAATAATCTAAGTTTTAACAAGAGAAAATAATCTAAGTTTTAACAAGAGAAAATAATCTAAATTTTAACAAGGGAAAATAATCTAAGTTTTAACAAGAGAAAATAATCTAAGTTTTAACAAGAGAAAATAATCTAAGTTTTAACAAGAGAAAATAATCTAAGTTTTAACAAGAGAAAATAATCTAAGTTATAACAAGAGTAAATAATCTAAGTTTTATTAGATCAGTGGTTCTAAACCTTTAATGGAAGTACTGAACCCTACTATAGTTTCAAACATGCTCTGAACCATCGTAATTATAAAAATGTACTTTTTTCTTCAAATCATAATATATGTTTATAATATATTATAATAAATTTTTATAATAAATAATATATTATAATAAATTTAGTACATAAACTGTACCAAGGCTTTATTTCATAAAAAAATTACTGTGTTCGAAGTACAACACCTGAACCGAAATTAATTTTCACAATAAATAATAATTAAATAACCCAACTGATTCAATAGAGAAACACTGTGTTGATTAAGTAAATTATTCTAAAAATGATAGATAGGCTATTTACCTTATTTGGCATTCAATTATAGAAATGCATCACCTAATTCATCTAGCTCTGAGTATACAGGGTGACCCACAAAAAAGTGTATCCAACTTTAAATTCGTACATTTCAACAACTATTGAAGGTACAGTTTTCTTTTATGTATCATTTTGTTTGATGTTCCCTTCTCCATCCACATTCAAATTTTCAAAATTTTCATTCAATTTTGTGAGTATAATAACGACTTAATAATTGATGGGTGATGAAAATGGTCAGAAAACAAACAATATAGTAAGTTTAAACAATTAAAAATGTATTTATTAAACAAAATCACCATTAATATAAACATATTTATTCCTGCTTATAAGAATATTCATATAACTATTCCTAAAATATTGACAATCTGGAGAAAAGTGTTTAAGTATAAAAAGGAGGCACAAATTTAAATTTGCTGAACAAAATTTAAATTTGTGCCTTCATTTCTGTACCTTAAAACTTTTCTCCAGATTGTCAATATTTCAAAAAAGAAATAGTTAGTTATATGAATAATACTAAAACCTAAAGATATTTTTATTGTTTGAACTTACTTCATTATCCGTTTTCTGACCATTTGCACCACCCACCAATTAGGTCGTTGTTATATTCACAAAAATGAATATGAATTTATGAAATTTAACTGTGGATGGAAGAGAATTCTACTAACAAAATGATACTTGAAAGAAAAATGTACCTTCAATAGTTGTTGAAATATATGAATTTAGAGTTGGATACACTTTCTTGTGGGTCACCCTGTATAGTTATTAATGTTTACTCATATAATTAGTCTAAAGGATAAATATTATTTAATTACCATGTTTTCGATAGGAAATATTAACGTGCTAGAGCTAGATGATCATTTTGATGATATTTTAAAGTTTCTTTATCGGTTTCAAGTCGATTGATCTAGGCACCAATTGAATGGGAACCAATTAACCAGAAATAATATTAGCGAATCGATTTACCGGAAACCGAATAACCAGAAACCGAATAAAGGCTGCTTCACACATCACTGATATCCGTCCGGCACGTCACCGGTCCGTCTCCGTCACTCTCCTCTCAGTGATTCGGTGTCAGTGAAAAAATATATCGTTACATTAATTTCAACGGACATATTCACACAGTACCGGCTCTCCTCAGTGATAAAAATCACTGACCGGTGACGTCCCGGACAGATATCGGTGATGTGTGAAACAGACTTAACCGGGAAAAGATTCAACGATAACTAATTATCTACTTAGAGAATCCTAAACTCTTCTTTTTCACATCATATTTTGTTTACAAATATTCTTTCATTTAAAATAAAGAATAAATAAGTATAGACACGTTTTTCTTTTAATTTACATTACAAAGGATTGGAATAAATATAAACTATTCTCATTTATTCAAATAATTTATGTGTGCGTATATAATTTACGTTCTCATTTCCTAGAGAAGTTCAAATGGGTTTTTATGAAGATAAATAAAAATAAAAAGGCGGAAGGAAAATATAAAATGATCATTATATACTATATACTCTAAACAGAAAAGTAAAATTTATTCATAAATTAATATTCATACAATTTTTTGCTATACATTGTAGGGATATCTTTTTATTAAAGATGTTGTAAATGTTCTAATTCAAATGGATATAGCGAAACAATTTATTAATATCTCTCTATGAAAATAAACCTCCTACAACCATAATATGAATCGTAAACGTCATCTAAAATACGTATTATGTCTTTTTATAAATACATATTATATCCAAAACTGAACCTAGTGAAATCACAGATACTAAGTTAAATAATTAGCATTAGATAATGATAACGTAGGTATATCTTTTTCTCTTCTTAGCGCAAGGACCAAAACTGGTTCTCCGTATCTCAACTTCAACTGTGATCTCACGGTGTGATAATTACTCTCGTCTTTTTACGGTAATTGAAAGGGGTAG
>CANNZV010004564.1:0-39164 GCA_947561585.1 Caprella mutica
GTACAACAGTACTTTGTTATGTTCAACAGTACTTTGTTTTGTTCAACAGTACTTTGTTATGTTCAACAGTACTTTGTTATGTTCAACAGTACTTTGTTATGTTCAACAGTACTTTGTTATGTTCAACAGTACTTTGTTATGCTCAACAGTACTTTGTTTTGTTCAACAGTACTTTGTTATGTTCAACAGTACTTTGTTATGTTCAACAGTACTTTGTTATGTTCAACAGTACTTTGTTATGTTCAACAGTACTTTGTTTTGTTCAACAGTACTTTGTTATGTACAACAGTACTTTGTTATGTACAACAGTACTTTGTTATGTTCAACAGTACTTTGTTATGTTCAACAGTACTTTGTTATGTACAACAGTACTTTGTTATGTTCAACAGTACTTTGTTTTGTTCAACAGTACTTTGTTATGTTCAACAGTACTTTGTTTTGTTCAACAGTACTTTGTTATGTACAACAGTACTTTGTTATGTTCAACAGTACTTTGTTTTGTTCAACAGTACTTTGTTATGTTCAACAGTACTTTGTTTTGTTCAACAGTACTTTGTTATGTACAACAGTACTTTGTTATGTTCAACAGTACTTTGTTATGTTCAACAGTACTTTGTTATGCTCAACAGTACTTTGTTATGTTCAACAGTACTTTGTTATGCTCAACAGTACTTTGTTATGTACAACAGTACTTTGTTATGTTCAACAGTACTTTGTTATGTTCAACAGTACTTTGTTATGCTCAACAGTACTTTGTTATGTTCAACAGTACTTTGTTATGCTCAACAGTACTTTGTTATGTACAACAGTACTTTGTTATGTTCAACAGTACTTTGTTATGTTCAACAGTACTTTGTTATGCTCAACAGTACTTTGTTATGTTCAACAGTACTTTGTTATGTTCAACAGTACTTTGTTATGCTCAACAGTACTTTGTTTTGTTCAACAGTACTTTGTTATGTTCAACAGTACTTTGTTATGTTCAACAGTACTTTGTTCAATTAATGCAATTCGTATTTAATTTAAAAAGCAATTGAATAAATAATTAAAAGCATGCAATGACTAATTCACCATTCTGTGACTAAATCAGTGACTGAATAAGTTGAATTAACTATAACTATAGTCACAATTAACTATAACTATACTCACAATTAACTATAACTATAGTCACAATTAACTATAACTATAGTCACAATTAACTATAACTATAGTCACAATTAACTATAACTATAGTCACAATTAACTATAACTATAGTCACAATTAACTATAACTATAGTCACAATTAACTATAACTATAGTCACAATTAACTATAACTATAGTCACAATTAACTATAACTATAGTCACAATTAACTATAACTATAGTCACAATTAACTATAACTATAGTCACAATTAACTATAACTATAGTCACAATTAACTATAACTATAGTCACAATTAACTATAACTATAGTCACAATTAACTATAACTATAGTCACAATTAACTATAACTATAGTCACAATTAACTATAACTATAGTCACAATTAACTATAACTATAGTCACAATTAACTATAACTATAGTCACGATTAACTATAACTATAGTCACGATTAACTATAACTATAGTCACGATTAACTATAACTATAGTCACAATTAACTATAACTATAGTCACAATTAACTATAACTATAGTCACAATTAACTATAACTATTTTCACGATTAACTATAACTATAGTCACAATTAACTATAACTATAGTCACAATTAACTATAACTATAGTCACAATTAACTATAACTATAGTCACGATTAACTATAACTATAGTCACGATTAACTATAACTATAGTCACAATTAACTATAACTATAGTCACAATTAACTATAACTATAGTCACAATTAACTATAACTATAGTCACGATTAACTATAACTATAGTCACAATTAACTATAACTATAGTCACAATTAACTATAACTATAGTCACAATTAACTATAACTATAGTCACGATTAACTATAACTATAGTCACAATTAACTATAACTATAGTCACGATTAACTATAACTATAGTCACGATTAACTATAACTATAGTCACAGTTAACTATAACTATAGTCACAGTTAACTATAACTATAGTCACAGTTAACTATAACTATAGTCACGATTAACTATAACTATAGTCACAATTAACTATAACTATAGTCACGATTAACTATAACTATAGTCACGATTAACTATAACTATAGTCACAGTTAACTATAACTATAGTCACAGTTAACTATAACTATAGTCACAGTTAACTATAACTATAGTCACAGTTAACTATAACTATAGTCACATAATCAATTCATATCAATTTTCAGCAATTTCGCTAACTTAAACTATATTATAAAACAGTATGAATTTTTTTAATTATTTTAAAGTTTCTACTAAAAGAAGTAAGTTAAAATTTTAAAATACTTCTGGGATTATAATTTAATGAAATCAACCTTACTTATCAAAGCATCCTATGACTATTGTAGAGCTGCTACCCTGTGACTTACCTTGCTAGTAACGGTTACCTTGATTACTCCTACCTTACACCTATCTACGGTAACAGGTAATAGTAGAGCATTACCTTGTTAGGTATTCCTAATTATTATGTCACTGCAATAAGACAAAGTGAATAAAAGTGTCCCGAATACCTTCAAATAATTAATTATTTCCTGTATTTGTTTATTCTACTCCAAAAGCATAAGACTTGCATAGGTACGGTATCATGGATACCAACTAAAATACATAATAGTTATATCGTTTTTTCTTATATTCTCGTGGAAAAAGTAGGAGGAGCTTAGCAAAAAGTCTGGTGGAAAGATTTAAAAAACCCTACGTGTGTAAACATCTTTATTCAATTTCTTTCTGTTCTATATAATAAATTTGAGATACATAATTTGAATGTCATATCTGTGACGAATTAATATATAATACATTGAGAGTGTAATTTAAGGCAATTACCTAATTACCTTTTAATTTAAAGACATGCAACTATACATGCATTGCTATGCATTCAGATGAGTAGCAATGCATGCAATTATTGTAATTGAATGCTGTATTTCTTTACTATACTTTACTTAATAGTACTATACTTCCTCACTATACTTTATTGGATATTTTACTTCCTCACTATACTTTACTGGATATTTTACTTCTTTACTATACTTTACTTAATAGTACTTTACTTCCCTACTATACTTTACTGTATATATTAATTCCTCACTATACTTTACTGGATATTTTACTTCCTCACTATACTTTACTGGATATTTTACTTCCTTACTATACTTTACTGGATATTTTACTTCCTTACTATACTTTACTGGATATTTTACTTCTTTACTATACTTTACTTAATAGTACTTTACTTCCTTATTATACTTTACTGTATATATTAATTCCTCACTATACTTTACTGGATATTTTACTTCCTTACTATACTTTACTGGATATTTTACTTCCTTACTATACTTTACTGGATATTTTACTTCCTTACTATACTTTACTGGATATTTTACTTCTTTACTATACTTTACTGGATATTTTACTTCCTTACTATACTTTACTGGATATTTTACTTCCTCACTATACTTTACTGGATATTTTACTTCCTTACTATACTTTACTGGATATTTTACTTCCTCACTATACTTTACTAGATATTTTACTTCCTTACTATACTTTACTGGATATTTTACTACCTCACTATACTTTACTGGATATTTTACTTCCTTACTATACTTTACTGGATATTTTACTTCCTTACTATACTTTACTGGATATTTTACGTCTTTACTATACTTTACTGGATATTTTACTTCCTTACTATACTTTACTGGATATTTTACTTCCTCACTATACTTTACTGGATATTTTACTTCCTTACTATACTTTACTGGATATTTTACTTCCTCACTATACTTTACTAGATATTTTACTTCCTTACTATACTTTACTGGATATTTTACTACCTCACTATACTTTACTGGATATTTTACTTCCTTACTATACTTTACTGGATATTTTACTTCCTTACTATACTTTACTGGATATTTTACTTCCTTACTATACTTTACTCGATATTTTACTTCCTTACTGTACTTTACTCGATATTTTACTTCCTTACTATACTTTACTGGATGTTTTACTTCCTTACTATACTTTACTGGATATTTTACTTCCTTACTATACTTTACTGGATGTTTTACTTCCTTACTATACTTTACTGGATATTTTACCTCCTTACTATACTTTACTGGATATTTTACTTCCTTACTATACTTTACTGGATTTTTTACTTCCTTACTATACTTTACTGGATATTTTACTTCCTTACTATACTTTACTGGATGTTTTACTTCCTTACTATACTTTACTGGATATTTTACTTCCTTACTATACTTTACTGGATGTTTTACTTCCTTACTATACTTTACTGGATATTTTACTTCCTCACTATACTTTACTGGATATTTTACTTCCTTACTATACTTTACTGGATGTTTTACTTCCTTACTATACTTTACTTGATATTTTACTTCCTTACTATACTTTACTGGATATTTTACTTCCTTACTATACTTTACTTGATAGTTTACTTCCTTACTATACTTCACTGGATATTTTACTTCCTTACTATACTTTACTGGATATTTTACTTCCTTACTATACTTTACTGGATATTTTACTTCCTTACTATACTTTACTGGATATTTTACTTCCTCACTATACTTTACTTGATTTTTACTTCTTTTCATGACTTTAGATGTATAATGTTACTAGTATAAATAAAATTGTATGTTCGTTTTAATTTTATTTTTTTAAATCATTAAAAACATTAAATTACACTGAGTAATGTGACTCATGTTGCACATCCATGAAAAGAAATAAAGTGTCATAAAAACAACCTACTTTCCATTTTATTTTTTAACCCATTAATAATAAGGTAAGATGTTTATAGCAATATCGAGTATCGCTTACATTGAATAACGTTTTTTTTAGCAGTACACTGTAAGATTCACCAGAACCAATATAAACCATGTACATAACCCTATCATTATAACTAAATCCGTAGTTCAATAAAATCGTATTTACCAAAACCCCGTATATAAGAAACAGTACCTATTTCTGCAGACAAAAGATAATTTGTCCAAGAGTTCCTCACAGTGTTTCAGAATAATATTTGAAGCTTGCAGAAACGAATCAGATTATCAGAACTTGAACTCAAGACACTAAAAAACATCAAACGTGTTACTCCCATAAACACGGAGTTGGTTTTTATCTTCAGATCACCTGATATTGACTTTTCTTTTAGTTTTTTATTGGCGTTATTATTTAACTGTTACGAACTGTAGCCATTAAATAAATATTATTGTCTAATGTATAAGATTAATAAATTTACGAACGAATCGTGGTGTTAATATTCGGTTTAACAAATTATTAGACTGAAATATTTCAAATATCATTACTAAATGGCCGTACACACGCAGGTTTTTTAAGTCTTTCCACCAGACATTTTGCTGAGCTTTTTCCACAAGGATATAAGAAAAAAACGATAAATATCGTATAAATATTAGTTGGTATCCATGATACCTGCAGGTATCATAGATACCAACTAATATTTATATCGTTTCTTCTTATATCCTTGTGAAAAAAGTGGGAGAAGCTCAGCAAAATGTCTGGTGGAAAGACTTAAAAAACCATGTGTGTGTACGGCCCTTTAGTCTTCGTAGCATTGGTGTTTCAGTTACATTATTTGCATAAATAATATCACCATTTGGTTTTCCATCTTTGATGCCAAGTGTTTGCCGTTTGGCGCCGCGCAGTTGTAATGATTACGCACTGAGAAATGACCTTGAAATGTTAGTGTGATATCTATGTCACACTAGTGACCAGTACTGGTTAGTTAAGCCTAATACTAGTGACCAGTACTGGTTAGTTAAGCCTAATACTAGTGACCAGTACTGGTTAGTTAAGCCTAATACCAGTGACCAGTACTGGTTAGTTAAGCCTAATACTAGTGACCAGGTACTGGTTAGTTAAGCCTCACACTAGTGACCAGTACTGGTTAGTTAAGTCTCATACTAGTGACCAGTACTGGTTAGTTAAGCCTAATACTAGTGACCAGTACTGGTTAGTTAAGCCTAATACTAGTGACCAGTACTGGTTAGTTAAGCCTAATACTAGTGACCAGTACTGGTTAGTTAAGCCTAATACTAGTGACCAGTACTGGTTAGTTAAGCCTAATACTAGTGACCAGTACTGGTTAGTTAAGCCTAATAATAGTGACCAGTACTGGTTAGTTAAGCCTCATACTAGTGACCAGTACTGGTTAGTTAAGCCTAATACTAGTGACCAGTACTGGTTAGTTAAGCCTAATACTAGTGACCAGTACTGGTTAGTTAAGCCTCATACTAGTGACCAGTACTGGTTAGTTAAGCCTAATACTAGTGACCAGTACTGGTTAGTTAAGCCTAATACTAGTGACCAGTACTGGTTAGGTAAGTCTCATAGTAGTGACCAGTACTGGTTAGTTAAGTCTAATACTAGTGACCAGTACTGGTTAGTTAAGCCTAATACTAGTGACCAGGTACTGGTTAGTTAAGTCTCATACTAGTGACCAGTACTGGTTAGTTAAGCCTAATACTAGTGACCAGGTACTGGTTAGTTAAGTCTCATACTAGTGACCAGTACTGGTTAGTTAAGTCTCATACTAGTGACCAGTACTGGTTAGTTAAGTCTCATACTAGTGACCAGTACTGGTTAGTAAAGCCTCATACTAGTGACCAGTACTGGTTAGTTAAGTCTCATACTAGTGACCAGTACTGGTTAGTTAAGCCTCATACTAGTGACCAGGTACTGGTTAGTTAAGTCTCATACTAGTGACCAGTACTGGTTGGTTAAGCCTAATACTAGTGACCAGGTACTGGTTAGTTAAGTCTCATACTAGTGACCAGTACTGGTTAGTTATGCCCAATACTAGTGACCAGTACTGGTTAGTTAAGTCTCATACTAGTGACCAGTACTGGTTAGTTAAGTCTCATACTAGTGACCAGTACTGGTTAGTTAAGCCTCATACTAGTGACCAGTACTGGTTAGTTAAGTCTCATACTAGTGACCAGTACTGGTTAGTTAAGTCTCATACTAGTGACCAGTACTGGTTAGTTAAGCTTCATACTAGTGACCAGTACTGGTTAGGTAAACCTAATACTAGTGACCAGTTATAGTAATGGTTAGTTAAGCCTAGTACTAGTGACCAGAATTACTCAGGGATCAATTTTGGACCACTTCTTATTTTTGTTTTTATTAAAGAACGGTTAAAAATTACTATTAAGGTATCATTAAATAAGAAACTGAATATACGGTTCGAAATATCAGCATTAGGTTGTTAAATGTTTAACAATTCTTCCAATTAAAACTCCCTTATATTTATTTAATACTCTTGATAGTTCTTTGAATATATCGCACTATCTAGTGACTCAGAGGCAATCTATTTTCCACGTAACCAATGCTTCGTATGAACTTATAAGGCAAACTTGTGTGACACATTGAAATGATTGATGAACAAGAGATTGGCAGTCGTACTGAGAGGTGTTCAGAATAATAGTTAGTACAGAGTTTTAAAGATTAACTCTGTTGTGTAGGTGACTGGTGGGCTAATATTGACTATGGCTGAATTTCTAGATTTCCCTTATAGGGACATTGAATAAACATTTGACTATCATTTGCAGGTCATTATGATCTGTGCTTGGACCAATAGAACGTGTGGTTATGGTGCAAGGCACCAGAGTAAATACTCAAGAACTGCACCAAGGTTATGGCAGACTGCAGTGACTTGTATTTTATTCTCAATAAAACTGTTTGCATTCTATTTTTATCAGGTAAGTACTTTTACAATGAAATCTGGATCATTACTGAACATTTATTTCCATTTTTCTGTACAATAAAGAAGTAATATATGCATTTTTTATTTAATCGTAGAAAGAGGTTCTGGTAGATTCTAAAATATATTTTATTTTTGTTCATTAAAGAGTTGCGTTTTCGATCTTAAATACATTTTTAAATAAGAATCATTATTTATGATTATTCAAAGTACATTTTCAACTGATTAATGGTATCGAAACTTCTTTCTAAAGCGATATTCCTTTTTCAAATATTCCTCGGATGCACCAGTCTGCAGGTGGTGTCCTCCAAACAAAAATCTACGTTTTTTCTCTCTGAACAGAGCAGTGGATGAGAAGACGCAACATTGTAAGGCAGACTGCAGTAATTACACTGGGGAAAAATGTGGTGAATTCCGAGGCAATTTTCTAGACGCCGCTACATTCGCAGTCTAGGAAATTCTTGGTAGTCTGTCATGCATGAGTCATGGTGCAGAGTTGTGAACCACGTGGTTAGTGGTGTGTAGAGAAGGGGTAACGTGGTTAGTGGATTGCAGAGTTAGAACCACGTGGTTAGTGGTGTGTAGAGAAGAGGTAACGTGGTTTGCAGATTATAGAGTTGGGAACCACGTGGTTAGTGGATTGTAGAGTTAGAAACCACGTGGTTTGCGAATTGTAGAGTTAGAAACCACGTGGTTTGCAGATTAAAGTGTTGGAAACCACGTGGTTTGCAGATTGTAGAGTTGGAAACCACGTGGTTAGTATATTGTAGAGTTAGAAACCACGTGGTTGGCGAATAGTAGAGTTAGAAACCACGTGGTTTGTGAATTGTAGAGTAAGAAACCACGTGGTTTGCAAATTGTAGAGTTAGAAACCACGTGGTTTGCGAATTGTAGAGTAAGAAACCACGTGGTTTGCAAATTGTAGAGTAAGAAACCACGTGGTTTGCAAATTGTAGAGTAAGAAACCACGTGGTTTTCAAATTGTAGAGTTAGAAACTACGTGGTTTGCGAATTGTAGAGTAAGAAACCACGTGGTTTGCAAATTGTAGAGTAAGAAACCACGTGGTTTTCGAATTGTAGAGGTGGAATCCACATGGTTTGCGAATTGTAGAGTTGGAAGCCACGTGGTTTACAAATTGTAGAGTCAGAAACCACGTGGTTTCCGAATCGAAATGTAGAGGTAGAAACCACGTGGTTTGCGAAATGCAGAGGTAGAAACCACGTGGTTTGCGAATTGTTGAGGTAGAAACCACGTGGTTTGCGAATTGTTGAGGTAGAAACCACGTGGTTTGCGAAATGTAGAGGTAGAAACCACATGGTTTGTGAATTGTAGAATTAGAAACCACGTGGTTTGCGAATTGTAGAGGTGGAAACCACGTGGTTTGCGAATTGTAGAGTTGGAAACCACGTGGTTTGCGAATTGTAGAGGTGGAAGCCACGTGGTTTGCGAATTGTGGTTCAAGGTGTGTTAGGATAAAGTGATGTGGTTATTTCAATGTTACAACTGTTTGCCAGGTGTATCTATCTAGACAGGTGGGATTCGTGTAGCTGTACACAACATGACTAACAGTTTTTTTCAAATTTGAACCACGTGATTCATGAAAAAGTGGTAATTAATAATGGCTAATGTAGGAGGAGGTGATAATGTCAAAATTCACCAACAAGAAACGTATCAATTAAGTATTTTATTAGGTTTAGTATTCTTTGAAGTGGTTATTAAATAAATATACATAAAATTCAGAGAAAAGAGTGTAACTTTTAATATATAGAATGAGTATCTTTAGCAAGTGTGTAATACCTATATTATACATACAGAGTTGATTTATTTTCATTCTATTGTTTCCACGTTCAAGAGGTTTTTTTATTTCCTTTGCAGAGTCTTTGCATGCATTTCAGTCTAACCGTCTGATGTACGGAGACAGGAAATGCATTTTAGGAAACAGCTTGCAAGTGCAGGGAGTGAACAACTCCTTAAATTAGTTATAGAGCAGTGAAAAGTAATTTGCAGTGATGTGTAAGTTATATGGCAAGGATATAGGAGTCATAGTGTGATATAACAGTTATAGTGTAAATGGAATATGACTATAATAGGCTCTCAAAACATAGAAGAAAAGTAATCAGTAACCGCAGTTCAAAATATTAAGTAAAACAGGATATGATAATATCTACACAATAGCTATACGTATAATTTAAAAATGAATAAATTTCTTTCAATTATACCTTATATGCCATATACGAAAGAGAACAATAAAAACAGAAAAAGGACAGTAAAACTTGAGGTAATTTCAATGCCAAATAAAAAGTGCACTGTCATGGTACTATATTATTCGTGATAAATGAAGGATCTAAAAATAAATAGGTATAGATATTTGCTTGCAAAGTGTTAATTTCATTCTTTTGATACTTGTGAAAATTGACATAGAAATTATCATCTCTTGAATAATCTTCTAAACAAGGTTCTAAATATTTTAGCCTCTTCAGTATCAATGCAAGTTACTGCGAAGATTTTATTTTAAAGATTAGCAGGTCAGCCCTTGTACATACCATCGTGCAGAACCCGTTCATACATCATATGAAGATAAAATAGAGGTAAGTGCTGAAAATGGTAGTTTATCACAGCAGTGGTACAACATGCATTTGTCTATCAGATAGTAAAGCATTAGGTATAGCAATGCAACAGAACACAGTGGGTCACCGTAATACACAGCTAACCCCTCTAAGAGATCATGCGTAGTATAGTTAAGAGGATAAGTGTAGTACTACCTAATTACAATTGTGAAATTTATCAGAGTTTTGTATAAATTTCTAATTTCGTATATAATATCAATTTTCAATATGAAGATTATCCTAATAATAGGCATTTTATCTCATAAGTACCCATGAAGCATATAATAGCTTTAAATATATTTAGTGACTATATACAGTATTAGATATAATTTCATGATAGAATTAGCACCAATATGTTTAACACCATTGTTACAAATTTACAAAGTACTTTCATAAATGAGGGTGCTATCTTGACAACCAATTTACTTTCCTATTCATAAGCTCAGTCTTGTAAGCTAAAGTACGAGTTTCCGAACAGTGACGCATATTCTTCAGTATAACATTTCATCTTTTTAATGATAATTAAATTATTAATACACTGAAGAATATAATACATTATTCTATTATAGTTACAAAAAGGTTCATTATTTCATTGTGGTGTCATAGTTAAAAAAGATGGCAATGAAGATTCTTCAAATTAACCAAATTTTATGACAAAATTATCTTTCAAAAAGCATAATAAAATATTTCAAGAAATAATCACCCCTCTTCAAAATAAAGATCTAATAAATATATTACTATATTAATACAATATAATTAATTGTCATCAAAGGGTGCGGATTTCTACAATTGATCTGTTTTTTCTTATATGTTCGAAAATGTGGAACTGTTCGGTAACTAGGAAGTTACCCTGTATTCTTAACTGAAAAGAAGGAAGTGAAGTTTTGATGAAAGAACCTTTGTGAGAATATATGTGAGTGTGACTTAAGTCACATAGTACTGTGAAGAGTGTGTCTTAAGTCACATAGTACTGTGGAGAGTGTGACTTAAGTCACATAGTACTGTGGAGAGTGTGTCTTAAGTCACATAGTACTGTGGAGAGTGTGACTTAAGTCACATAGTACTGTGGAGAGTGTGACTTAAGTCACATAGTACTGTGAAGAGTGTGACTTAAGTCACATAGTACTGTGGAGAGTGTGACTTAAGTCACATAGTACTGTGGAGAGTGTGACTTAAGTCACATAGTACTGTGGAGAGTGTGACTTAAGTCACATAGTACTGTGGAGAGTGTGTCTTATAGTACTGTGGAGAGTGTGACTTAAGTCACATAGTACTGTGAAGAGTGTGACTTAAGTCACATAGTACTGTGGAGAGTGTGACTTAAGTCACATAGTACTGTGGAGAGTGTGACTTAAGTCACATAGTACTGTGGAGAGTGTGTCTTAAGTCACATAGTACTGTGGAGAGTGTGTCTTAAGTCACATAGTACTGTGGAGAGTGTGTCTTAAGTCACATAGTACTGTGGAGAGTGTGTCTTAAGTCACATAGTACTGTGGAGAGTGTGACTTAAGTCACATAGTACTGTGGAGAGTGTGACTTAAGTCACATAGTACTGTGGAGAGAGTGACTTAAGTCACATAGTACTGTGAAGAGTGTGACTTACGTCACATAGTACTGTGGAGAGTGTGACTTAAGTCACATAGTACTGTGGAGAGAGTGACTTAAGTCACATAGTACTGTGGAGAGTGTGACTTAAGTCACATAGTACTGTGGAGAGTGTGACTTAAGTCACATAGTACTGTGGAGAGAGTGACTTAAGTCACATAGTACTGTGGAGAGTGTGACTTAAGTCACATAGTACTGTGGAGAGTGTGACTTAAGTCACATAGTACTGTGGAGAGTGTGACTTAAGTCACATAGTACTATCATCTATGTTATTTATGACAGTCATTTAGTAAAATGTATGTCAATGCCTACAGCTCTGCCGTTAAATTTATTTGTTTTTCTTTTCATAGGGAAGGAATAAAAGCTAATGACTTTTACAAAGCGAATATTAGATGGAAAATACATTGAGATTTGCCTAACTTGAGTAGATGGATTATATACGTTTTTATTAACTATTACTAGGCAAAAAAATATCTAGCGGTTTTTTCTTCTCAATAAAGTACCTTACGAGAATAAGAATCCTAAATCTACACAAAATTAAATTATTTAATAGATATAAATATATCATAATGAAACATTCTAAAAGGGAAAAGTATTAAATAGGATAAACTTTTCAGTAAAGAACTACATTAAGTATAGAGAAAGAGAAGAGTGTTCAATTGTTGAAATAAATACTGTGTATATTATAAGTTATTAGCTGTGAGCACATTGCAGTGTAGGTACTTAAAGGTAACAGGCTATAAATAGTATAGCTACATATGTTGTGATATACTGACTTGTGTCTTACTTCTAGATAGGGTAACAGTGCTCGAAAAGTAGGATAAGCCAACTTTCTAAAGATCAGATTGGCTCATGATCTCTATGTTAGTACCCAATTTCAGAGTACGGAGAGTGTCCGGTTATTGCGACGTTCTCTACTCTAAATTGTCACCCTGTATACTAATATACCATGTGTCTGTCTGTCTGTTGGGTTGAGGAAAAATGTCACTCTTAAATATTCAATATTCGATTTAATTCTATGTATGACTAAATAATTGATATGCAGACTAAAAAACGGCTGGATAACAGAAATACGGATAAGAAAAAATCAGTATAACAAAATATCTGATATTTGTTTAATAAATTTGGATAAATTTAAATACTAATAAAAAATTATGTTCCGTCCTTTTGACGGGTAGTACACTAGTAATGAGAAATAATTATCATCGTCAATTATTAAAGAAAAACAAATAATTAGTGACACTATCATATAGATACGGATCACAACAAATATGAATAATTTCAAAATTCATAATTTTGAGAGTAAAAAATAATTCTGTTAAAACATTATATAGGTATTAATAATACCTACTTCCTATTCTCATTGCAGTGAAACTCTTGAGTTATGAAGAATCGATACCTTCATAACTCAGAGCCACTTCATAACTCTGGTGCACTTATAGATAGTTTTCTATGATTAAAATCTTAAGAAAACCATGGTCTTATAACTCGACAATCATGGGTGTAACGTTTTCTATAATTTACGCATAGAAAATATTTCATAACTCAGGTCCTTCATTTTTCGAGTGCTTCATAACTCAGGAGTTTTCATTGAATTATCAAGGAAAGGACAACAGGTACTGTACCATCATATCTTACTAATCAATCTCTACTTTTACCCAATAAATAGGCCACTAGACAGAGAAATCACAATCTGTCTTTAATTCAGACAGAGCAATGCAGTCACAATTGGTGCTATTGTTACCCTGTTAACAATTGTCTGTCTGCTCAATAGAACTCCTGCCTGCTGTAGGTAGGGTTAATAACTTCATCTTACATTGTAGGTAAAAAGAAGAACAACAAATTAGAACTTATTACTCCACATTATCAAGGGCAAACATCCTACTAAGAATTCGTATGAGAAGATGTTTTTCTATTCTTCGTTTCATTTGATTTGTCTCTTACTTTTTTCAATTTGATTCATTATTTTCAATTCTTTAATTTACGGTAGCTAAGAAATATTTTCATCATCAAATTTGCCAAGCGTTACTATGGAATAAAGTTCGTCTTATATAAAAATTATTATTTGATATGATTGCAATAGGTTCAGGAACTTACAAAGATAATGAAACAAATCATTATAAGCTAATTTCGTGATTGATTTAATTTATATATGGCATTACAGATTATTTCACTCTAATCTAGACAAAATACCGTTAGGTAAGATCAAGCATATAATAAATTTTATTTAAATACTCTGAACCACTTCAGGGACCATCCCCCATTTAGTGGTCTAGTAACATGGTGTTTATAATATCTGGACATAAGCTTCAAACCTAACTAATTCACAACACCATAAAAATAAAAGACTAAAGTGTCATAACGAGGGGTTTTAGTCGGCTTAGTAACATCCATCTTCTCAATCTAACTCCTTTTCCTTCTCACTTTCTCAAACTCCACCCCTTTGAAAAATGTTAATCTTTCAACAGTGCTACTAATCATCAGGGCTGCGACAATGTGCTTTTAAAATCATGGATCCCAAGAATATCATAGACGAAACGAAATGGTATCGAATACTATATACCGCTGATTTAGAACGATTCAATAGTGTTTAATTCTCTCAGTCTATAATATAATCGGGATCTATGATTTTAAGAGCATATTGTCACAACCCTATACTAATGATATATCCGTACATGAATTTAGTAGGACTTATCTCTCTCTAGTTTGCACAATTTGCTATGAGAAAAGCTCCCAATTTTGAAAAGTATAAAGATGGAATGATGTAGTGTTTTATCATTAAAACAACATTAAAAACATTTTATCATTAAAACATTTTATTAACCATCACCACAAATGATGCTATATGTAAAGAATTAACCAATTCAACAATATAAATATTTCTGTAGGTTTGATTAATTAAATACAGTTCTAATAGAAAAAGAAAAATCAACTCGTCTAGGACTCTAGGTCAATATTTACCATGGGCGGAAATGGCACTAAGAATTTATAAAAGTTATTTTTCAATATTTTCTATAAACACTTTACATTTTCCGATTATTTTCAAATTTGGAGAACATATGTGTTTTTATTTTTTGAATGTTGTAGCTAATAGAAAACTTTGTACCTTTTTAATGGCCACATATTAACTTTATTACTCTCAATCAGTATAAATTCATAGACACCAATTGAAACAATAAAATTAAGATTATCAATAGTAGGGGAGGATGGTCATCAATGGGACAAAAATCACAAAAAGATTGATATTTCATTTACTATGGGCAAAGTATGAAAAATAAAAAATCCATGTGTAATATTGATATTCCTTTATAAAATGAAACTAACTCGAATGCTATCACATATTCTGCTGACTAGAAAAAAATTAAATAAAAAACAAAAAAAATTGTCCCATTGTATAACAGCACTGGTGAACAATGGGACATACCCTGTTGAACGATGGGACAGTTTATCAAACTTGTATATTATTTAGGTTATGGTCAAATTTCAAGTTCGAATTATCTCTTCATATTGTCCCACACTCAGTTGGATCATATGATATCAGTTTAATGTCTTCTAGCCTCACCGAAGCCATGTCAGGAACATTTGTACCTAAAATTAAGCTCATTGCACTCGAATCTTAGCCTAACATCAATATTTCGTATTTATCTTTTTCATGCTTTTGGCCAACAGAATACGTTTTAGAAATCGAATCAAATTCTACAAGTTCATAAACCTTCATTTCCAACGTTTTCGGTAGAGATTTAAGTTCTTCAGACGAATGGATCAGTTAAATTGAGAGTTCTAAACCAGACCAAGAACAATAGTTCACAGGCCATCTACGGCGGACACTTCATGAAGTGATTTCGAAGGCCTTATCCTTAGTGGCACCAGCAGAAAGCTCTTCTTTCTCTGTTGTATCCGTTGCAATCATGCTGCGTCTTTTTCTTTTATTAGTGAAATTTGTTTTCTATGCAGTGCTTTGTGATCATCTCAGATTGCTAAAGCCCTTGAACATGGTCGAAAGTCCCGCTTCACCTGGAAGCTCTGTTTCTACCAGAAGCCCTGAAGCTACAGTTCACGTTATTGTATCAAAAATAGATATTTATTGATTCATATGGAGTAACTAGACAGCTTGGTTGACAATAGGGCACTGTCCCATTGTTAACCAAATTTTCTGTCCCAATGATCACTATGACGCCATTTTGAAAAAAAATTGGTATAGCAGCTCAACTACAAAAGTAAAAAGGCAATCTTTTCATATGATCATATTTTACATATTACTTAATATTATGTAAAAATGCCGTAAGCATTATATGTTAAATTAACAGATTTATAACATTTGAAACATAGTACGAAAAATTTAGTTTTTCCACCTCTAAAACACGTTTCGGCTTTTACACAGGGCTGACTGCACCCCAACCGCTGAATGCAATGCGAGTAAATGCATTGAAGTATGCCTAATTTACCACTAAGATTTTGTTGAAAATTACCCTCAAATAAAAAAGTTATTCAGCCTGTCCCATTGTTCCCAGTGTCCCATTGATGACCACCCTCCCCTACTTTTTTTTTAAAAAAGTTTAATTTAAAAGAAAGTAAAAATAAACTTTGGAAGTTATATTTGTTTTCCCTTTTCATTATCATTGAAATGAAAATTTAGTTAACCTATAAGTAATAAATCCGTACATGGTAAATAAGAAAAATCATTATAATAGTTGATATATAATTATAATAAAGCTATAAATTTCGTAAAAATGAATTAGTTACTGGTGAACTAGTTTTCTATGAATGTTAGTTTTCTTTCAGAATATATAACAGTAACTGCATTATTTATCATAAGTACTAATTAATACTATTCAAAATATAAAACTTAAAATTATGAGTAAAAAATAAATAGAATGACTTATTTATGGACAATAATATAGATAATTATTTCATACATTAACTAGTAAGCCTAGTACATAACATTTATATTTTCTGTTTATATTTTGGATGTAGAGATTGCCTCCGCAAACAGTCAGTCCTTATCTTTACCAACTCTTCCTCCAATTCCTCCTGGAAAAGTTTCTGCAGCAACATTTCAACAGTACGAACTTCTGAAAAAAAAACAGCTGATGAGGAACTACTTTAAGTGGCTCCTCCCCCTTACTAAACAATTTTTTATTATACATCGTAAAAATTTGAAATTTAACACACATAAAACATCGACTATGTAATTTTTTTAATTATTGAAATCACATAGAAAACGAGACGTGTAAAAGAAAGAAAACGAGGAAGTACAAGAAATGTATCAACCCCGTCAATTATCATTGGATGTGATAAGACTTGGACAAAAAAAAGTCCAGAGTATTTTGTTTCAAATTAGTCTTCAGTCAAAAGTTATGACGTCCCAAATACGAAATTTTTGAGAAAAAATGGATTTTTTTAAATTCCAGGGTCGGAATTTTGAAACAAAATGCTCTGTACTTACGTTGCTCTAGTGTTTCCGCATCCAATGTTAGCCATGTCATCACAGTAGGTTAAAATATAACCGAGTATATAGACACATTAATTAGCTACACATTCACCATTGCAAACACTGGTACTACAGTGTAGACAGCAAAGTAATAATTAGGATTGTGACAATATGCGTTTAAAATTATAGATCCTGGAAAAATTATAGACGGATTGAATTGAAAACTATTCAATTGTACTAAAATAGCGGTATATAGTATTTGATACCGTTTCATTTACTTTCGCCTATGATATTCTTTAGATCTATGATTTTAAAGGCATATTGTCACAACCCTAGTAATGACTAATGATACACTCACTCTTGGAGAGGTGGAACCGAACTCTGTTATCTGCAACTACTTTATTCACAACCTGTGAGAAAACATAGCCTTAGCATGAGGGAAAACTTTAATCTTAACATTATATTAATTTAAGGGAAAACTGATAACAATTGTTAGAAATATCTAAAATCTTTTCATCATTATGGACATGTACATTGTAACTATAATTCTATATAAAGATAATAATTATTGAGAAAGGTTACTAAACATTTCCTATCGGAATTAATTACGTTATTGCAAAGACAGAGGAAAGAGAATTATAATAATTTACCACATTCTTACTTAGCAGTTTTGTTAATTTTATCTCACTTTTTTTGCTGGTTGCTCCTCTTCGACTGCAGTAGGATTCTCCTCCTCCTCCTCCTGGTCAGAGTCCTGCATTACTAGGTCTTCATAGCCACTTAATGGGGAGCTGCGACCCCTCCTGTCAAGTCTGGGGGGAGGGGGATTATAAAGAAATAGACTCTGAAGAAATACCGAGAAGATGCAATTCTTTCAATCGTTAATCAGATTTATAGGATTATATGAATGCACAATTACCAATATCTTCCATATAATAAAAATAAAAAACTACTTTCAGCATATAATTTTTAGTTTTGTTAGGGCTTTAATTAATTAATTTAATTTAGTAGGGGTTTAACGTCTGTTCCAGCCTTATCCTTTACCACATCGCTGATGTCAAAAGGAAATTAAATACAAAAGATCGGAAAGAGCAGTCAGTAAGAAGAGTGGCTCTATGAACAAAGTCACCCACCGTCCGTGACAATGTTCGTGGATGCCGAAAAGCTACTCCGAGAATGCAGACATTTACCAAGGAATGTGACTAGTAGGGACACAAGCACCAGTGGCTGTACTCATGGATGGAAGAGGAAAAAGAAGAGGTGATAGTAAATGAAGCCCACGAGCCTACCTAACACAAAATTCTAAGACCTCGTAATATAAGAGCATAAGTGCATAACCCTAGCACTATTCTCTAAAACTGCAAAAATGATAAATATGAAAAGAAAATGATAAATAAATAGAAAATTAAAGAAAATGATAAATATGGTAAAAATGAAAAAAATATATATAATCCAAATTACAACAGTTCGGGGCACGAGGGACGCCATCCAATCTTTTACCATTCACAAGAGACAGCTTCAGGACAGAGCCCTGAGGGCAATGATATATAGAATATCTACTATCTAGTAAATTATTATAGCTAACAATGAAACTAAGTAGCTACTATACACTCACTACTCAGTAGTTATCTACTTGAAGGGAGCATCAAACACTAAATCCACGAGAAACACTATTTACAACTACGCTATTTCAATGACTAGACAAAAAACAGTCGCTACAAATATTGTTGAATATACAAAGTGTAGTGTAAAAGTAAGGAAAAAATCAAATACTTTCTTTTCTATATCAGTCAGTGAGAAGAAGTAGAGAGGAATATTCTGAGCGTGACTCTCACCTTTTGGCATTGAGTCCCAAGGAGCGTATTTCCCTCTCCAGTTCACTCTCCAGATCTCCTTTACTAGCAGAGTACTCCAACAGAAACACCTCCAGTACGAACGCAGTGAACACGCTGTAATGTTAAAAGATTTACTGTCTATTTAAAGTCAATACAAATAATATTCCACTTGGAAGATACACCTAACCAATGATTAGCTAATTCATAATTTTAAGAGTTAAAAATTAACGTTGAAGGTTTTTAGGTTTTCAGCAAACAATTAGTTTTAGATTAATTGAACACTAGCAGCAAAGTTAAAACACTAGCAGCAAAGTTAACCCGAATTATCTAGAGCCCATGTAAGGTTTTAAATTTTTTTGTAAGCTCTTTATCATATATTTTATTATTAGAGTATAGCTAATAGTTATAGATTATTTGTTACTAAAATATATTAAATTTAATGTCAGCCTCACTTTAGTAGCACTGTGACACACAGCAAATGGAAGAGAAGGAAGAAGAGTTTGGCAGATGGGTGGGTCATGACAGCGAAGGCATTGGTCAGCAGTGGGTCTCAGTCAGGAAAAATATAACGCAAACATTGAAATCAAGTTTTTGTCAATATAAATTATCTATAACTTCAAAATGTTAATCATGTTTCTTCGGTTTAAAAAGTTGTTTCCTTTATTGATAACAATCGAAACCATAATATAGATAGAATTTAAAACCATTGTTTGTTCGAATAATAGAATAGGTAGCTAGAAGTAAAGAGTGCTATTGGCGCTTCAGAAAGAGTAGAATAGAAATATAGAATGCTATTAACGTTTCAGAATAATACTATTTCGCCTTGTCATACCGTTCGTTCATCATAATATATCATTTCCCTTAACTACCACTATATGAAATAACTACCACTTATGCATTCAATAAAGGATATCATGCCACTGGTTGACCACAGTCAGGACGAATAGGAGTATGTAGGAGTGCAGGACATCGTTGAAAGAGTTGTTACAGTAGTCGAGTGCAGCGTACGAAGTGTTGGCTAGAGCAGTGTTGCCGCAATCTGTAGAGTTGTTGTTGTTGTGCACCAACCCTTGGAACAACTCCATGCCAACCATTGCAAAGGAATAGTAGAACAACTGGGAAAAATAGCGTGTTGAATTATGAAAATAAGAAGTAAAGTAAAATTCAAAAGTTATTGCACAGTTTTCAGACATTTTCGATCATATAATTTTAAATAGTTATCCACTATAATTCCAAAACATTATTCAAGATGTTTTCAATTCATAAATAAAATACTTTAAAACTCTAATTCTCACTGCAATAACAGCTCCGTAAGTTCTAAGGGAGGGCAAGATGTTGCCCAGGGTGAGCACTATCATCTCAAAGCTCCTGATGTTGCCCACCAGCTTCAGCAGTCTCAGCACCCTGAGGATCAGCAACACATCCAAGACAAACCTACTCTCGTACTCTGAGTGAAGAGGGAATGAGTAGTGATAATGGATATTATGAAACAAAGATATATTCATAATTAATATAAAATGAAGATGATTGTCAAAATTAGTAAAAATTGTAACAATATTATAAAAGAACATCCATCATAAAGGTAGCTATTGAATAAATTAAATTTTCTGGTATGGGTCATTGATTTTTTTTAAATAAGAGACCCTAAAGAAAAATATTAGATATTTTGGAAGAGAGTTATTAGACCTCACTCGACTGAGTCTAATAGCACAATCTTTAAATAGAATGAAAAATTAAGATATTTACCGTCATCTAGAATAATTTCCACAATTCCAATGACGATAGCAGAGCCAATGACTACGAAATCAAACCTGAAAAAGAGGATCATATGAAAACACAATAAGAGATTTTAAAAATTAATATTTCAAGGTATGAAATTTGTACAGACATGTTCCAGGCCCTTGCGAAGAATCTCCTGCCTCCGAGACACGCCATCTTGAGAATGATCTCCAGGAGGAAAAGAGACAAAAAACACTGAAAAAAACAAAAAGAGGTTTGGTAATTGAATATCATTAATAGAATACAATTCATTAATAAGCTAACGTTTCATTTCCAGAAAATAAAAGTCTAAATATGTTGAAAACGGTAGCCGGTAAATTGCTCGAAAACAATTGCTCGAAAGACAATTGCTCGAAAACAATTGCTCAAATGAACAATTGCTCGAATGAACAATTGCTCGAATGAACAATTGCTCGAAAGAACAATTGCTCGAAAGAACAATTGCTCGAAAAACAATTGCTCGAAAAACAATTGCTCGAACGAACAATTGCTCGAATGAACAATTGCTCGAATTATCAAATTGCTCGAATGAACAAAATTGCTCGAATTATAAAATTGCACAGTTTTCGATTTTATTAAAGTCAGTTATTTATGAAGTGGAGCTGCACCTAACAATCCTTGTTTCTTTTTAGTAATTGATCACATACAGAAAAAGGATTAGTTGAATTAAATCAAATTTGATTTTTTTTTTGACTCATATGAATGGGTTATTTTTGCACCTACCTACATGGTGAGATGAAGGTACTACTTAAAAGTAGTTAAATTTACGTGGGTTAAAACAAATCAGTCGTTTTCACTCACTCCTAAACTTTAAAAAGTAGCGCCAACTCGCATAGTAAGTTAATTTATACACCAGATACATTGAATTAACAGTCTTTGTGGGTTACTACAATACACTCTGTCATAGTAAAATTTTCAAAAAGGTAACTTTTAACTCTCATAGTAAGTTGATTCAATCTATAAATTGAATTGAATTAACTAATGTTTGATGACACACCACGTCATAGTTGTTGTAACACACATGAAAACATGAATAAAGTCCAACCAAATCACGTAATAAATTGATTCAAAGCATAAATTGGTGACCCATGTGATATGAGTAAACTTTTTTCTCTGTGCAGTAATCATTCTATAAATGATTTTAATTTTTACTCATTCTGCATAATCTATTTTCTTAGACCGTTTGTGTCATCTCGTGTGTAACATGTTGTAATAGTCGGGTCAAACTATCCACATTAATAACTGTGATTGTTCCTATTCGTATGCTAATTGTTCTCTTTCTTTCAGGTATGGTCAGGAGGAATAAGGAGATGGACTTCAGGTAATTGTATTGATGTAACGGATGGAGGTATACAAGAGGCGAGGATATGGTACAAGGTTTATGAGGAGTTGAGAAACGTTATGAGTATGAGTACAAGAATGAGAATGAGAGGTGCGAGGGAAACAGGTACCCTCTGTAAAAGAAGATCAATATTAGTAATCTATTACAATCATATAACTAATTACATTTCATATATTTAATATTGCACATTGTTTATATTTCATAGTTTTATTCAATCATTGTAAATCATATATTTATTAAAATATTACATGTTAAAAAGAGTTTATTTATACCTATATAGAGAATATTAATACACATATATTTACACATTATAATTATATACAACTCACTCAGAATGGAGAGGGAGTCAGAAGCAGGGAGGAGTATTTGGAGACCTTTTAATTAGTTAACGTTCAAATCATTAATATGTACAACTTAAACATTTAATAGTGATTCTGTAAAGATAAAACATAGGGTTAAAATTATAGCGAAGTTTTCAATTATAATACTATCACATCTCCACGTCTACATACCTCCCCACCAAACTGAGGTATAATTTTATTTTAATAGAAGAATTAAAAGAATCCTACATTACATCAATTAATAATCAATTATTCACAAATACAAATCAAAACAATATCTACTCTACATTTAACACAAATAACAAAATATTCCTAAGCGTTAATACAAACATAATTCCACAATACATATATAATTTTCTATCAACATAGTTTTTATTTCATAATTAAGGTAATAGTTCGTTTTAAACGTTTGGCTAAAATTTATTCAACGAGTACCATTCGTTCCTCTCCCCTCCTCGGAGAGACAAACGTTAAAATATATCGAAAATACACAACTTTAGCAATGCCGTTAAAATGGGAAAATTTATAAAAAAAATAAACTTTACATTTATATAATATACAATTTTAACAATCTACGCGCTGTCATATTTGGGTTCTTTACAAGACCTAACACGTTCTAACGTTTTGCTTTGTACCCAAGGTATATCCTTTATTGGGCCTTTAGACCGCAAGTGTCTTCCATTAAAGGACTCTACACTTGTTGTATTTTTAACAAAAGGGTAGTTACGTTTTTCCAAAATATTCTTAATCTTAGCAGACCTTTCATAGCTTTCAATTATACGTTCCTTACTGTCAAATCCTTCAAACTCTGAATCACCGTTTAAACTATTCTTAGGCGAGTCTAGATGTAAGATTAAAGAGTGTCTTTCATGCTCATGACTCAAATCTTCCATCTCAGCAGAATCTATAGAGGGTAACTCAAAAGTCCCTGTACTACTGAAAGACCAGTCTAACAAATTCCATTCATTGAAACTTCCAGTACCTATACTCTGATTATTAGGACATGATGACTCAACGTCCTCCAACCATCCCAGACTCGACCTCAGGACAGCAAGACATCCAGCGAGATCCTCCACAGTGTTTGTACGATCTTTAGACATATTATTCTTTTCCAAGCAACAGCTAGTGCATGAATCTCCTGTCGAAGTGAAGATATGATTTGGAGATGGTTCTCGCTCGTTAATTACTGGATTTCGAACATTACGTTGCACATATGGAGAAAATCCCGAGAATCCAGAACTGCTATCCGAGGAAGAGTCAAGGGACGAGATGGAGCCGCCGATACATAGTTCATTAACACCTGGAAAAATAACATGGTCATTATCATCATCAATTAACTGTTCATTATCATTCATCTTATACTGGGGATGGGTCAGAATATAATCAGGGGGAGATTTAAATAGTCTTAATTTACTATAATGCGCCCTTGATAATTGACCACCATTCAAATCTTTTATCTCATACGTTAGGCCATTGCGATGAGCAACAACTACTTCAAACGGTCCTTGAAAATTAGATAAAAACTTATTAGTAGACAAAAATCCTCGCGTTTGAGTTTTTAGTAGCACTTTCTGACCAACGTTAAAGGGGATGAAGTTAGGGTGACCAGGTCTCCACGTATCTACTACAGGGTTCAATACTGAATTTAACTCCATACAGTGAGCTCTTTTAAGTAGGAAATCGGACGGTGACATACCTAACTCCACATGAACGGTGTTATTATAGGTGATTAGAGCCTTAGGTAGAAGCTCTTCCCACTCACCTTCCGCGCTGCCCAGACTACGAAGTAAATTCTTGATGGTCCGATTTACGCGTTCGATGGCACCATTTGACGTAGGCTGGTAGGGTGTCGTCAATCTGTGTCTTACGCCGTATTCTTCCAAAAAGCAATTGAATTCTTCAGATGTGAATTCCGGTCCGTTATCAGATAGGATGCTTGTCGGAACTCTGGGCATAAAAGGGAAAACTTGAGTTCTGAAAGCCCTAACCACAGTGGAACTCTTCTTATCCTTAATTGGTATGGCTGTTACCCACTTCGAATAATGATCGACTACAGTCAAGCACCCTATATAACCCTGACGTGAACGTGGAAAAGATACCAGATCAGTGGCGACTAGTTCAAATGGGTAGCTTGACTGAATCTTCTGCACAGGTGGGTTTACTGTACGTCTGAAATCCTTGATAAGCTGACAATCCGAACAAGTAGAGCAGACGTCGTCGCATACCATATATCTTGATGGATGCCAGAACACGCTGTCTATGATGTTGATAAGTTTGTCGCGGCCTATATGTGCTAGGTGACCATGCAAGACTAACACTGTGCCAACAAGAAAATGAAAAGGCACAATAACTATATTATCACACATCAACAGTCCACTTACTAATGATAATTTAGAACGATGCCGCTTAAATTGTTTGACTTTAGCTGGCCAAGCCTTTACATCAGTTCCCTTACTCAATAGTCTGTACAGAGTTCTTAAGATAATACAGCTTGACTGCAACGATTTGAGTGAGTCACGATCTCTTATCAAAGCCAAACCAGTTACAGAAGATGAGGCTCCTTCCAATTCAAATCTAAATTCGTTGCCTATGGATTTCACTTGAAGAGTATGAGATTTAATAGGAGAAGAAGTTACAGATAGAACAATTGGTGACATAGAATCAAAACCATCCATTTCAAAAATACAAATTGGACTGCCTTTTCGTTTAAGCTGATTTGACATAAAGCATATTTCTAATTGGTACTCATTCAAAAAATCATACCCGATCAATACGCAATAGGGAAAACAATCCGTCTCCACTACAGCAAATTTGTGAGGCATACTCATCTCAAGGTTTTCGATATTAAGCAGAGTTTCATACGTTTTTGTGATGGTTCTTTTGTATCCTGAAAAGCCTACAATATCACATACCTTTCCTTCTTCTACTTGTACTGGAAATTTCTCGTTCAGACTCTCCAAGACAGCACCTGACATCAAACTGATCTCTGCTCCGGTGTCGATTATGGCGCAACATTTAACACTACCTATCATAATATTAATCCTTGGAAGGGAGCAACCGACGTGAGAGCAATGCTGACTAGGGGATACGACTAGATTAATATTCACATTTTCAATATCGTAACTACTATCATCTACACGATTAGGATTAGTGTAAGACAGAGGTGACTCAGGACGTTGCACAGTATACATCGAACATTTACCAATATCGGGAGCATTATAATTGTTTAATTCTACAAGGGGATTGAAGTGTATACCACTTAGGCACTGCAACTGAATAACATCATCATAAGGTTCGAATTGATAAATAACTGGTGAATCGGCCCAAAAATAAACGTGAACGCTAATCTTAAAAATTTTACTAGCTGCCATGAGTAGATCAAAGGAGGGTAATTGACCTCGAAAACGCATAAGGCGCAGGTTTCTCCTAGTTACCCGATCTAATGAGAGTTTATATTTAACATGATTTGATAGGATTTCATCAACTAACCGCTCTCTTAAATCCTGTGCATCACCAGTGAAGACTCCCCTCTGTGGATCTCTCATTATACATTTATGCAGACTGACCAGCATAGAGTCTCCTCCACCAGGCACAGGTGTACCATCTATCACCAATCCACAGGGCAGTGAGCCACTATCATTACCAGTGCACTCTATGGGGTTACTGTGGATACGCGACAGAGCGTCGGCAGCTGTGTTCAGCTGTCCAGGGACGTACCTGATTTCGAACACGTAGTCCGACAGTTCCTCAACGGTTCGTGCTAGCCGAGAACACACGAGCTTCATATTGTGAAGATGGACTAGGGGTTGATGGTCTGTGAACAGTATGAAAGGGACACCATGCAGAAACGGCCTGAACGTCTTGATACCCCATCTCAGTGCAGTTAGTTCTCTATCCAGGGTAGAGTAGTTCAGTTGGGCGCCAGTGAACATCATGGATGCAAAGCCTATAACCCTGTGAGACTCACCTTGGGTTTGAGCGAGATAAGCACCTGCTCCAAAGCTCGATGCGTCAACCCATAGCTCAAGACTTTCTGCGTCAGTTGAGTAGTCTGGGTAGGCCAATTCGACCTCATCAGCCATCGCTGTCTTCAGGTCCTCAAATGCACCGTCCATCTCGCTGGTCCATTTTAGTTCACAGTTTCTCTTACCACTAGTTAGACAGGATAGAGGGCGTTGCATGACTGAACAATTAGGTAAGAATTTACGTTGGAAATTAATGAGACCCAAGAATTCACGCAACTCACCTTTGCTCTTTGGCTTAGGATACTCATGAATTTTATTCACGTATTCAGGTGTTTTCCTAATACCATTGGTGCTGACAATATGTCCTAAAAATTCTACTTCGGTTCTAAAGAAATCACATTTCGAGGCATTGATCTTAAGTTTATAATTCTCCAGAGTACTAAGTACCTTATAAACCAACTCCAAATGTTCCTTAAAGGAATTACCCATTATGAGAATGTCATCAATATAAATGATTACCTTATTTGATGGCAATGACCCCAACACGGACTGAATCTGGCGCTGGAACGCCGAAGGAGCATTGCGAAGCCCAAAGCTTAACCTCTTGAACTGCCAGTGGTTCCTTGGAGTAGCGAATGCAGTGTAGCTCCTTGATTCTTCATCTATCGGAATCTGGTAATATGATTTGACCAAATCCAACCGAGTGAACCACTTCGTACCGTACAAACCAAATAAAGAGTCCGATATGTTGGGCATAGGATGACGTTCGGGAATGGTGACCTTATTTAACTTACGGTAATCCAGACACATCCTAAGGCCACCACCCTTCTTAATTACAGGTACGATAGGAGCATTCCAAGGGGAAACGCTCGGTTCTATAATATCTAAGGAGTGAAGCTCCTTGCATTGTCTTTCTATCTCATCTGCCACTGGTGGTGAGAATCTCCTAGGTCTTATATAAATAGGAGTATCGTTACTAAGTTTGATAGCGTGCTCTGTCACTCTAGCATGACCAAGGTCAAATTCGCCAGCACTAAATACTTTTTTAACCTTATGAAGAGTATCTAATACCTGAATTCTTTGAGACTCTTCTAATTCTGGCAACTTAACCTGATCTAAGAGACTATCCTCCTCTGCCAAGAGCTCATCACAGTCATCATCTACATCCGACGGTAGTTCAACTATGGTGGAGACAGTACCTAGCAATTGACCAGCCTGAACTACAGAAGATTTCTCGGGGGCAACACATAAGATAGAATTTGTACCAGAGCTAATGACACCAGATAAACCTCTAGTTTCTTTAGCCAATTTGGGATCCATTTGATCATCACTATAAAGGAAAGATTGGTCTCTGTCAAGTAAAGGAATACAGAATCTAATAGGCACCCTACCTGAAATACCACGTGTTAAATCTACCGTTCTGTCAGCATAGCAATCAATATTCTTAAATACTGTTCTACTAACAACGCCAATATCAGTCAAATGAAATTCTATGGAACTGTTCTTATTGACATGTTTCACCATAATTTTATCTTTTACACAAATCTCAATACAGTTTCCCCTCAAAAAATCAATTCCTAAAAACAGTGAGTTATTCATAATACAATTATTAGGAAATACATGGAAATCAATGTCATTAAACACAATACTACCTACTTGCAATGAACATCTACTTTTACCATTTGTTACCATTACATCACTACCTAAAACTTTGAGTTTTACTTCACTAGGAACAATGTCAAGATTCAACTCTTTGGCTAGGGAACTTGATATTAATGAGTAGGCAGCGCCTGAATCAATTATAGCGTTGGTATTATGGACTTTATTAAGGGTTACATCAATTTTAAAATTATTGGGAGAATCCTCATACAATAAATTAATAATCTTGTGAGGCCTACAGTTTGTCTCTTCCTTGGAGTTTCTCTTTTCTTCATTTGCATCCTCTTCATTCAGTAGTTGAGAGGTGAATACCAAGGGTTTCTCAGCGTCGATTTCTAAAGGTATCTTGGGGACCAAATTCTTCAATCTCAATCCCTTCCCCGTGGAATTGAGAACCTCTAGTTTGACGCTTCTGCTTCACTTCGGGAAAATTTGGGGTTGTATTTGGCACACTCTTTCATCATGTGCTCACCTCCACAAATAAGGCAAGCATTGTTAGCCCTCCAACAACTACTCTCCATGTGGTTCTTCTTGCCACAAAAGGAACAAAATTTATGTGGAGCACGAGAATCTTGCCTCCTTGATCTCTCTGGGGTCCACTGTCTTGAAGAAGATTGTTGTCTCGGACTTTCATCATACCTCATGCCAGAAGAGCGACGTTGTTTTGGATAGTCCGATCTGCCAGATTGCCAATGATCAGGGGACTGCCATTTGTTATCAGTCTTAGGTGAAAAGCTACGATCCTGTCCAAGAGCACCACCACGTTCAGGGGTTCGATGTCGGAAATGGCCCTGAGACCAAAATTGTCTGCCATGAGAGGGCTCAAATCCAACATTGTTATTATCGTCTCGGCGACCTGGCACGTGTTTCTGCAATTCGTCCGACCACATGATAGTGTGAGGACGAGGTAGTTCAGCCTGCAAGTCTGCTGCCAATTGCATAATAGCTGAGAAGTTTAAGTGCTTTTGTGTGCCACCAGATGTTGCCTTCATGACCTTTTCCATATCACATATCTTCTCCCTTATTCTGTGAGGAATTTGTACGAGGAAAGTTTGCCTAAGCATCTTTGCAGCTTCCCTAGGTGACTTTGGAAACGCCAATTCCGCCAGTTCCATGAGTCTCATGCCAAATAAGTCGAGAGTTTCCTCAGATTTTGGTGACGCTTCTTCAAACTTTTTCCGCCAGTATGCTCGGCCTCCTATCTTCTGCTTCTTGAAATGCGCCAGCAGCCTCTCCTTCATTTGGTCATACTTTAGTCTTCTTCCTCCACATATTTTGTAGACATTTAATAAGTCTCCCGTTAAGAACTGCTCTAGTTGTTGGCATTTGTCCCGCGAGTCCCCTCTAAATTTAGATTTGAAGTATGACTCGTATGAAGACAAGAAACTCCTTAGGTGTAATTTTCCATCCATTTGGAAAATTTGTGGAGTGACGATTTCTCTCTTGTCTATTCTCTTCTTTCCACGCCTACGAGGTACAGAAACTCTCTCATCACTGCTAAAGGAATATACTGAGGACGAACAAGATGAGTCTGATTCTATTGACGTATCTGAGGACAATATAATTTCCTCAATCTTCTCTGCCTGGGTGGAGAACAAGGTCGACTTCATTGTTGGGAATTTGGTTGATGGGAGTTGGGTTGATGGGAGTTTGAAGTCTGTTGAGAGTTTGAATTCTGTTGGGCTCCTCTTGAACTCCTTTATAATGTGGGTGCACCGTTTATCTTCTGCAGTGTCATTCCAGTAGGGATTCCGGGCTAACATCTTCAGCATTTCATTCCACTCAGCATATGTCAACGGAGAGGCATCCTCATTTCTGTGTGGAGCAGTCTCTGGACTATCTGACATTAGTTTTATCAGTTGTACTGCTGCTGAGGAGCAGTCCTCGGGAGACACTTCCAGGGATCCTCCATGCCATTGAGGGAACACAGAACATCTCAATTCATCCATCGCCTGAAGGTTGAAGGAATTGGCAACCTCACCAAACTTCTCATTGATAAAATCTGCCCGGACCTGTGGATGGCTGAACTGCTGCAGAAGTCCCTGATATGCTACTACCCTTGTCAACAGCCTGACTTCATACTCGTTCTGTAGCTTTCTTGTCTTTGTGCTCTCTCCTTTATTATCTTCTCCATTCTTCCACAGTCTCCGGTATCCAAAGGGCTGTTCAGCATTCTTCGTGTCGACTCCGAAGTCGCCATTCTCCACCTCACACCTCTCATCATTTTTCTGTTTTGGCCTTGCTCCTTTAGACACACCAGGACCACCCCTAGCTTCAACCTCACTTCGTACATCTCCTGACCTCTCTTCAGGGGGTGAGTTAGTTAATCCCATTTTTAGCTTTCTTCTACGTTGATAACAGAACAATCACATCCCGTCGAAGATGCCACTGTAATAGTCGGGTCAAACTATCCACATTAATAACTGTGATTGTTCCTATTCGTATGCTAATTGTTCTCTTTCTTTCAGGTATGGTCAGGAGGAATAAGGAGATGGACTTCAGGTAATTGTATTGATGTAACGGATGGAGGTATACAAGAGGCGAGGATATGGTACAAGGTTTATGAGGAGTTGAGATACGTTATGAGTATGAGTACAAGAATGAGAATGAGAGGTGCGAGGGAAACAGGTACCCTCTGTAAAAGAAGATCAATATTAGTAATCTATTACAATCATATAACTAATTACATTTCATATATTTAATATTGCACATTGTTTATATTTCATAGTTTTATTCAATCATTGTAAATCATATATTTATTAAAATATTACATGTTAAAAAGAGTTTATTTATACCTATATAGAGAATATTAATACACATATATTTACACATTATAATTATATACAACTCACTCAGAATGGAGAGGGAGTCAGAAGCAGGGAGGAGTATTTGGAGACCTTTTAATTAGTTAACGTTCAAATCATTAATATGTACAACTTAAACATTTAATAGTGATTCTGTAAAGATAAAACATAGGGTTAAAATTATAGCGAAGTTTTCAATTATAATACTATCACATCTCCACGTCTACAATGTGAATTGGAATCATGTGGTGAATCACTACTATTCATTTTTTTTATTATAAAACCCGAAAAAATTTGTAGATTTATTAAAACTCTGCCATAACTTTGAGAAATTTCACCGATTGAGGTGCCACTTACAAATAGGCTAGTAATATATAAATTTTCCGGTTTTATGATAAAAAAAACATGAATAGTAGTGATTCACCACATGATTCCAATTTACATGTTACATACGAGATGACACAAACGGTTTATAAATAGATTATATGCAGAATGAGTTATAATTAAAATCATTTATAGAATGATTAATGATCAATTACTAAAAAGAAACAAGGATTGTTAGGTGCAGCTCCACTTCATGAATAACTGACTTTTATAAAATCGAAAACTGTGCAATTTTATAATTCGAGCAATTTTGTTCATTCGAGCAATTTGATAATTCGAGCAATTGTTCATTCGAGCAATTGTTCGTTCGAGCAATTGTTTTTCGAGCAATTGTTTTTCGAGCAATTGTTCTTTCGAGCAATTGTTCATTCGAGCAATTGTTTTTCGAGCAATTGTTTTCGAGCAATTGTCTTTCGAGCAATTGTTTTCGAGCAATTTACCTAGAACCGTTGAAAACACACTGAACTATTTTCTGAAACCTGATAGATAAAAGTTAGCTTTCATTTTCTTTTAAATCAGTTCGATACTCAGATAAGTTTTTAGGTAAATTGTTAGTTAGGTAAAAGAGTTGATCAATGAAAATTCTACCTAACAAGTGCATGTTACTCACCCACTCCAAGTAAAGGTCCCAAAAAGACTCGTCATCAATACACGCTATGACAATAGCATTCGTTAATGTCAAACCATCAAAGAAATATACGAAATATCTGCAATGAAAAATATATACATTTAAGGTACCTATACTATTTACATATAAATAACTTTCAATTAGATGGAAAATGTGTTAAGAAATCAAATTCACGCAAGGCTTCGGTTATACGTTAATTAACTTCAGATCTGAAGTTAACCGAACTATTGACACTGTGTCAGGTCTCTGTAAACCATATCTACTGTTATATCCCCTCCGTATAGCACGCGATAAGATATCTATTAAAGATATACCTAGTCAATATATACCTAAACAAGATATATCTTCATCTCACCTGCTGTTTACAATGAGTGTCACTACACGAGTCACAGAAGGCAGAGTGTGGGTTAGGTAACTCATCCAGGAGTTTTGGGTTTGAATCTCGGACACTCTGATGGAGAGAAGATCTGCTAGTCGACTGAATTCATCCAGAGCTGTTAGTAAGAGGTTCATTATATTTAAATTAGTGAAGCTCATATTTATAGAAATATTTTTCGATGAGCTGAAATGTTCCATAACTAATGAAAATCCGTGCAATTTTCAGGTTAATAGACCGGAAGTTGATGTTAGCAGTAAAGCCATTCACACGACTGATTGACAAACTAATCACCTTCTAAAAGGGCAATTGAGAAAATAACCAACTGAAATTAGTAGAGTCATTTCTTTGTGTAGCTACACATTACTCAAAGAACTGAGGAATTTACTGAACCGTTTATGAGAAGAAATTTTAAAGGGGTCAACTAGAAGCTGTAATCAAGCTGTTCACAGTTAAATATGAAAATGAAATTAGTTGTGAACACCCTAACTGGTGATTAATTTACTGTAGATTTAGTTAGCGACTCCCCTTCTTTTGAAGCAATCAAAATTTCTACTATTTACTCACACAAGTAACCTGTGCCACTAGTGTTGAGAACAGCAAACATGATGGAAATGAGAGTGCTACTTCTCTGCTCCTCCAGTCTCTTTATCACCATAGAGAAATGAGACTGTGAGACGTACATAGGAGACACTTTATGAAAGGAGACGATAGATGCTTCATCATCTTTAACAGTGGCTTCATCACCTTTAACAGAGGCTTCGTCACCTTTCTTCTCAGGATCACTTTGATTGTTTTCACCATTCAAATCCTCTTCAATATCATTTGATGTGTCGATAAAATTAGAGGTTAGTTTAGGTTCAAAATTTTCAATTTCATTTCCCTCAGAGTTTGAGATTGTAGAGGTGGATGCTTCAATTGTTACTGAAGACTCGATGCCAGACTCTCGAATTTTACTCCTTTCACTGTTGAAAAAATCTATATAAACACCGCTATATTCTTAAAAAAGCTAATATATTTAGTCATAGTATCATTTATAAGGTAAACAAGTTGATTTCAATTACAGTAGAGCTCAAAACTTAAGGACCAAATTTCAAAACTTTATGAGTTTATATCTTTAGATTTATGAGTTTATAAGTTATTATAAAAAGTTATAATAACTTATTTGCAAATATTTGAGCATCCAATACTAAAGGGCATATGTGTTTTTAATGTAAACAGCCTAGAATAATGAAATAGGTTAATTAATTGAAGCCCACAGGAAAATATAATTTATTAATAAGAAGAATAAGGTTTTAGGATGTTTTCATTAAAATAAACACATAGCTATGTTCTTTTGTTTTGGAACATCAAAAATTTGTAAATAAATTGTTTTTATTATAACTTATTTCCTTAAAGATCCCATCCATTATAATTTTATTATTACTCTATTCATTAGAGCTAAGGTTACTGATTATAAAACTGCAAACCATTTCAAATTTGGTTCTATTGAAGTCGACCGGTTGGTTTTCCAACTGGTCTAAGCAAAGAAAAAGAGTAAGATACTTCCGAATAATGAATTATAGACATATTATAAATGGCTACCTATACCGTAATTCTAAATACCTTTAACCTTAAAAATATTAGGATTAAGTTTGAATTTCTTCCATGTTCTTCCTATTAAATCTAATAAAAAGTCAGATTGTGAACGTTAAGTGGGAATATTTTTTATATATTAATTACGAAGCAAATACTTCATCAATTTCTTTTCTGTTAACTGTGATCTGTTATGCAACTAACCTTAGCTCTTAAAATTTAAAACATTTCTAGAGAAATTATAATTTAGAGAAGATTTAAATCTTATTCAAATTTTATTATGTTATTATGGATGATAACGACTATCAGTTGGAAAAATTTCAGCTTTGAAAAAAAGCTCATAAAACTAGACATAAAGTTCTTTAATTGCGTCCATTATCTTTAGAAACTACTGTATAAGCTAACCTGTGGACAGGCAACTCCGCAGACAGGATCTCAAAAGCCTTTGCCAGTTGCTTCTGCTTCTTCACAAACGACTTTATTACTTCTGTCTAGAAGGGAATAAATGGTGAATAAAGTCCATGAACTAGGTATTCATATTGATAAAATGTATTACTAGCATCTTTTTATTGCGTCATACCTTCAAGTTCTTCTTATAGCTATTGTAAATGACTGCCAGAACAATGTTCATATAGATGAAATAGCACAGAACCAAGAAAGACACGAAGAAAATAACATAGATGATGTGATCGTTGAATGCTGGCATCCTGAAAAATAGAAATAATATCAATAGCTACTAAATAAATAGCTTAATATATTTATCTTCGTATTCTATTATTAATTGAATGGAACTAGCTGATAAATAATGTTCCTGTAATAATTTATTTTTAAAACAGTTACTCACATTATATCAGGACTGTTGGCAGTAGTGACCAGAACGTACAGGTCAAACAGACTGTCAAGAAATGACCCAAAGTAAGGCTCTCCATTGCTCTTCACCAAATTCCTAAAGAGAAAATATATATTTTGTACTTGATGCATTGGTGTGATACTATGATAAATAACAGCTTCACAACTGTAAAGGTATATTTTTAATTAATTATAGACACAATGTGACAAATTAATAACAATGAAACAGGAAATATAATGAATAACTTGGATAAATTGGATTTCCGGGTTATTCAGACAGAATCTCCGAAGATTTATTATTAAACAAAATTTCGATTTAGTTTCTTAGGCAGTTTTCAAGTTGAGAATAGCCAATAATAGAAAATCTAACTAATAGGACTGCTATATACATACTATTACTATTATATCCAGTAGGATAGAGTTGAATAGAGAAATTACTTATCGAATTTAGGTAATATATTTAATTAATACAGGGAGGTAGGTAGGTATATGCTACAATAGCATATAGATACATATATTCATTCAATATATTCAATCGCATATTGAATTACTAATATGGGTATATGCTATTTTCAAAATGGTATTCAATTTCGCTCACTTATGTCCAAACATCTTAAAAGCCATGAGTGCAGCAGTGCAGAGTAGAGTGCAGTAGAGCAGCACTACATGCAGTACTGCAGGAAGAGCTTTCCTCAGTGTACGCAGAGCAACCCGTACACTCCTCAGCTCTGACCAACATGCCACTAACAGGGGCCTCAGCACGCGACTCACTCTGGTAAGATGAAGATATTATAAACACATTGTATGGGTTTTTTTGACAGTTTATGATTGTCTTGTTACTTGGAGAAAAGTAAAAACATAGCTTGAGATAAAAAAATCTCACAAATATAGAAGACCATCAAATGTGGCCTTCAACAAGAATGGCATGAGATATATGGACATTGAGGACTCGTGGAGAATGGACTCTCAAACATTTTCAGAAAAAATATCATCATGAAGGAATAATTCCTCAAAACCTGAATAACTATACAGCATAGTGATACCATAATGTACAATGAGCTCTTATAATTTTAAAAGAGTTATTTTCAAAGAAATCAGACAATATTTTGATATATTCACAGGATTATCCTTTAACAGTAAACAAGCATTCACAAAAATCTACCTAATCACAGCCTTCATAGTAAAACAGATGCTATCGGCTACAGCTACTAAAGAAAGATATCAGCCTTACAGGTTCAACTGGCTTAAATAAATTAGCTACTCCATAATTCTGTATTTTGAGAGTAGAATAACAAAAAGAAGGTAATACCAACAGTAGAATAACAGCAACTAATAAATACATAGTTTTCATACAGGTAAAAGATTTTCCCATCACACAAGTTTACAATGAAGTTTACATTTTTGGAAGCTACTTAAATATAATGGATAACAATATGGAATGGACTGAAGAGTGATTATTAGAGTTTCTCATAACGGGATAGATATAACTCCATATTAATTTTTAAACAGGAACATACATTCACTTTTTTAGAAGTTAACAATATTTTGAGACGCACATTCACTCTATTTACAAGTGGACAGTCTTTATGTACAAGACTTACACAAGACTGCATGCACTACAGTCCTCACCTCACTGCATATAGTCCGTAACTTTGCAGACAAATATAAACTACCATGTCTATAAGAATTAACTGCAAAAATAGAAACCAATGTGAAAATAAAATGATAGGAAATTAGAGTAGAAGAGAAATCAAATTTATACTGCAGTTAATTAGTTATTTAATGACATTTTAGATGCAATAAGAGCCTATTAAAGCATTAAGAGCAATAATTATATGATATTATCTTAAATCCTAGAATAGCTTAAAAATTATCTAGCAGCTTAGTACAATATATGATTACATTAAATGATCCTAAGAAATATTAACTTATAACTAAGATGCATTCTATTTAAAAAACTAGTAAAAAAATAGATATTTCATTTACCTAAAATATGATTTTGAGCAGTATACTGCATTAAATAAATTAAATCATATTATTTGTGAAGAATAAGAAACAGATCAAGCCATGGAGGATATATAAATACATCTCACTTGAAATTATCAACAATTAGCTAATGCATCTGGATATTTTAACCTTTTAAGTGAAGGATTATACAGCTAAACAATACTTTAATATCATATCAGATACAAATTTAAATTAGCTACACAACTTTATTAGACTTAGATTGCATAGGAGTTAAATATTCATTATTCTCTTGAACTTAATACTCACAGTTATCACAGTCATCAGCACTATGAACTTTGGGTCTCTCATCACTCGACTCAAAGTAGAGAAGCTTGCAATGCAGTAAAGTTTCCAACTGTAGAAGAAGAGAAAACAGAACTCACAAAGCATTGGCACCTGAAATAAAGAAAGTGTCATTAAATGGTCCCTTGAGAAGGTAGAATTTGTATAACATTTGACAGAAAAATACAGTTGAGTGAATTACATCAAGTTATTATAACAATGGAGAGAAATTTATATTAGCATGTATAATAAATTATAGCTATAGCTACTAGAAATAGTCTGAACTCCTATAATTAATATGCTTATAAAAGTAAATAAAATAAATCCTATTACCCATGTGGGAACATCCCAGGATATCAGAGCTGGTCTCTCTATCACAGCCAGTTTAAGGTGAAGGATCAGCACACAACATAGTAAGTATTTGGAGGCAGGCTTGTGATACCTCTTATACAGTCTGAAATGTCAATTGATTAAAATATATTTTATATAGCTATTATTTAAACTACAGACTGAGTAGTTTAAATAAGACTGAGGTGTAAAGTAAGAATTTTCCAAAAATTGCACCATTTTGTCACTCTGTAAAAGTATTCGCTTATAAGATTTGGATGACTGAGTTGGAAAAATAGTTACCTATATTGAATAGCTATTTTCATATGCTAAGAGTATTTCTAGCATATACAGCTAAATGAGTAAAATGGCTAAATGAATCAGCATTTAGCTAAATTTTATACCAATCTCTCTATTAGATAGCTATCCGATAATTATTATCCTAGCTATTCATTTCAGTACTTACCTCAAAGAATCTTTTGATAATTCAAATGAGGACAGTCTTATTGAAATGGCATCATCAATGAATGTAGCAGACAGATCTAAATCCTGGAAAAATATTGTAAATGTCAGCTAATTGAATGAAAATACTCCTTTAAGGATTGAGGAATAATGTTGATAAATTCATTCAACTTACAAGGAAATAAAATATAAGAGTATTAAGATCCAAAAGGGCAAAACATCAAGATGAGATCACTCATATCATTCAGATTTATAATTCAGCAAGTTGTTACTATCATCAATATTATGTAAAAATTTAAATAAAAATAAACCTCACAATAAAACAATGATTCATTATATGGTAACAATAAAACTGATACAATTATAGTTACTAGTCTATTATCTTAGTCTGGTAAATGAACTACAGTAAAAAATAATAGTATCTAGCTACATTGATGATTGATGAAATAATGAAAAAATATAAAATGTCAGAAACTCTACTTACAAAATCAGTCAAAGTACTGCTAGAGGAGTGATTCTTAGATGTTGGTGCGTTTGTATCATCATCTTCCTTTTGATCCATTACGGTATTAGAATATATTTGAATTAAAATAAATCCTTAAATAAAGAGTTAACTATCTAGGTAGGTATATGTAAATGTAGCCAGTTAGCTACCTTAAAAAAAAGTTTAAAAAACATGTTCACATATTCAAATTTTCTGAGCGAAATTCCCTCCACTATCTAGTTTAACATGTATTATGTATGGAAATTTCTCACTATTTATGAGAACCCAGACTGCAGGAACTGGTAAATTGTCCTCTAATATTGCTTCTGCTCTAAGTAAAAATATATGTAAATATAGGAGAAAATTAAGGATTGTTCATACAGAAAATTGGAAAATGTTCCATATTCTACAGACTGAAATTAACTGAATGAGAAATAGAAGTGAGAAACTGAGAACAGAAGTAGAAATCAAGAATTAAGAAAAGAATTTAAGGACATATTAGATAACATCATAACAGTAAACAGTGTAGG
>CANNZV010004565.1:0-39121 GCA_947561585.1 Caprella mutica
AATGAGCAACCAATATAAGCAAGAAGAAAAGAATCTACGCAAAATAGTAACTGAACACATCAAACCAAAAAATGATAAAATAATTAACCTACTTATTTACTACAAAAACAGGAAACTCTCCCACCTTCTAATCAGAAATAACATCCACAAAGACCAAACCAATAGTCATGTGGTGTATAAGCACGTATGCGACCAGGAGGGGTGTCAACCCCCCCAATTCTACGTTGGTTATACAACCACAACCCTCAAACAACGTCTCTTGGCACATACACAAAAGGGCAGCATCAAAGACCACAACCAAAATCTCCATAATAGAAAAATCAAGACCATAGACCTAACCAATTCTACAACCGTAATCCATCGATCAACAGACAGAAACGAACTCATCATAGCCGAAGCACTCATGATCAAATCTCAAAAACCTACAATCAATAACCAACGAGAAGGAGAGGTACGGATACTCCAAATATTTTAGTTCTTCATTATCATTTCTAATCCTTATATCTGTTTTTTTTTTCTCTCTCTCTACTTTATATATCTCAAATCCTCAATTAATATTTTAAATTTGCATAATTATATATTTACCTCTGGAACAATACCCATTTCATTTTAAAAACATATGTATTAGACAGGATTTTCACCATCAAATCAATTGTTATTTATTTTTAGTTTTACTCCATAAACTCTCTAGGTGACGCATCATACTTAAATAATCTGCCAGCATCCACTAAACCTAGTTATTAATTCTGACCAAAAGATTCACTCAGTCTTACATTACCTCTTTAAATCCTAACTATATTACCTTCACTTCCCGCATTAATGTTTTTATTTTCACTTTTCATTGTCCCATCAAATTTTAATTAGTGACATGCTAGTTTTCACATAGTCATTTTGAAATATCAAACTAACATTATTTTTCCATAAAAATTGCATAATTCGTAACATTACATTCATTTTTTTTTTAACCAATAATCCTTTCCTTCTCTTGTTAAGTTATACATTTCTTTTTTTCCTTCTGTTTATGTTCATTTAGTCTAACCATCTCTATTACATCAGTCTAAGCATTTATATTTTATTTCTGTTCTTCTTAATTCCAGACTGTCTGTACATATTTTAAATACCTGAAGATGATAAAAGTCATTTATCGAAACGTTGTGAATTTTTTTTTTTTTTAATATTGTGTTTTAATCAATAAAAATAGTTTCATTTAATAATAAGATGGTAATCAAAAATTTAATTTCCTTCTGGCTCTCAAAATGCATACTGAAAATAATATCTCAAGAAAATTTAGTTATATTCAGAAAACTCGAAAAACAAAGTAAAAAATTATCTAAAGTAAAGGCTCATCTACTCTTCAATGAGACATGCTTAATTAATAATTTGTTGCCAACTTATACTAATATTCGTCTCCATGATGACGCAACAAGAGCCGAAGATTTTGTCGGTCATTTCCGTAAAAATTTAATAACTAATCAAATAGCTCAACAACAACAAGAAGTACGCAGTTTATCATCAGCCTGTGATGAATTAAGGTCTGCACTTGAATTGGGCTTATTTCCCCAAATAAAATACGAAGCAGTAATTTTACTTATTAACCGGATTACAGTGGCATGTGATCTGTCTTGGCGAACAACTCATCTTAACAAGTTGGAGAGATTATACGGTGGTACTGTATTTTTGAAGGAAAACCGCCAGAGCGTCATTAATTTGTCTGCCATAGTTCTATCGGATGATCAGAAGGATATTTTTAACTATGGCATGAACTGTCATCTTCGCTCTAAGTATGACTCTACACGAAAAAAGATTGAAGTTGAAAAACTCTACTCGCAGATAAAAAGTGAAAAAGATAAATCGACAATAGCAGTTGCGGATGATGAGACACTGCGTTGTGAATTGAAGAGGTTTGGTTTAAGGACGATAAAAGATTATAGAACAGACATACTCAACAAAGAACAATACGCCATGATAAAGGATATAAGAAATAATGAAGGTGTAGTTGTAAGAAAAGCTGACAAAAGCAATACATTTGTATTACTGAATTCAAATGATTACCTCCAAAAAATGAACTCCACGACACAGGACGAAAATAGATTTAAAAAGTTACAATCGGACAGCACTGACCAACTGAAGAGAAGTCTTAATGACTTAATCGACCTAGCCAACGCAGCAGCGGGAAGGAGAGTATTCGACAAATTAATCGGCCACTACAAACCAGGTTATTTATATGGAAACCCTAAAATACATAAATCAACTGAAAATCCACCCATGAGACCAATCATATCTCAAATTGGAACACCATCATACAGCATTGCCCAAAAATTGAACTCCATCTTAAAAAAATACATCCCTACAAAATATATGATAGAATCAACAGATGAATTTCTAAGCATAATCAGAGCATCCAACGCAACTGGACTCATGGCATCCCTTGATGTAGAGAGTCTATTTACCAATGTACCTGTTGAAACGACAATAGAAATAATTCTACAAAACGCATACCACCATCCATCTCTAACTCCGCCATCATTCCCGAAAAACATCATGAAAAACCTTCTTCTTACCTGCACTACCCAAACCCCTTTCCGACACGTCAATGGCGATATATACATGCAGATCGAAGGAGTCAGCATGGGTTCGCCTTTAGGCCCACTCATGGCAAACTTCTATATGGCCAACCTGGAGAACAACATGCTACATAATCTTAACAGCAACCACAAACCTCTAATTTACTGCAGATATGTAGACGACATCTATCTACTTGTCCAACATGCCGGCATCCTCGACAACCTCAAATCAATATTCGAATCAAATTCCGTCCTCAACTTCACTTATGAATTAGAAACAAATAAAAAACTAACCTTCCTCGACGTCAATATCCTCAAAATCAACAATCGATTCCACACCTCAGTCTATATAAAACCTACCAACTCCGGAGATCTAATTAATTTCAAAAGCATTGCCCCTGACAGATACAAAACTGGTGTAATAAAAACTATGATCCATCGAGCACACAAAATATCAAGCAGCAGAGAATCCTTCAACTCAGAAATAAACAGACTCAAACAATTATTTGTCAATAATAATTTCCCGTTGTCTGTCATCGACTCGCATTTAGAACGTTTCTTAGACAAGACTATAGCCCCACAAACCGAAATGTTACCACAAGATTCCATCCGCTTTTACTACAGAAATCAAATGAGCAACCAATATAAGCAAGAAGAAAAGAATCTACGCAAAATAGTAACTGAACACATCAAACCAAAAAATGATAAAATAATTAACCTACTTATTTACTACAAAAACAGGAAACTCTCCCACCTTCTAATCAGAAATAACATCCACAAAGACCAAACCAATAGTCATGTGGTGTATAAGCACGTATGCGACCAGGAGGGGTGTCAACCCCCCCAATTCTACGTTGGTTATACAACCACAACCCTCAAACAACGTCTCTTGGCACATACACAAAAGGGCAGCATCAAAGACCACAACCAAAATCTCCATAATAGAAAAATCAAGACCATAGACCTAACCAATTCTACAACCGTAATCCATCGATCAACAGACAGAAACGAACTCATCATAGCCGAAGCACTCATGATCAAATCTCAAAAACCTACAATCAATAACCAACGAGAAGGAGAGGTACGGATACTCCAAATATTTTAGTTCTTCATTATCATTTCTAATCCTTATATCTGTTTTTTTTTTCTCTCTCTCTACTTTATATATCTCAAATCCTCAATTAATATTTTAAATTTGCATAATTATATATTTACCTCTGGAACAATACCCATTTCATTTTAAAAACATATGTATTAGACAGGATTTTCACCATCAAATCAATTGTTATTTATTTTTAGTTTTACTCCATAAACTCTCTAGGTGACGCATCATACTTAAATAATCTGCCAGCATCCACTAAACCTAGTTATTAATTCTGACCAAAAGATTCACTCAGTCTTACATTACCTCTTTAAATCCTAACTATATTACCTTCACTTCCCGCATTAATGTTTTTATTTTCACTTTTCATTGTCCCATCAAATTTTAATTAGTGACATGCTAGTTTTCACATAGTCATTTTGAAATATCAAACTAACATTATTTTTCCATAAAAATTGCATAATTCGTAACATTACATTCATTTTTTTTTTAACCAATAATCCTTTCCTTCTCTTGTTAAGTTATACATTTCTTTTTTTCCTTCTGTTTATGTTCATTTAGTCTAACCATCTCTATTACATCAGTCTAAGCATTTATATTTTATTTCTGTTCTTCTTAATTCCAGACTGTCTGTACATATTTTAAATACCTGAAGATGATAAAAGTCATTTATCGAAACGTTGTGAATTTTTTTTTTTTTTTAATATTGTGTTTTAATCAATAAAAATAGTTTCATTTAATAATAAGATGGTAATCAAAAATTTAATTTCCTTCTGGCTCTCAAAATGCATACTGAAAATAATATCTCAAGAAAATTTAGTTATATTCAGAAAACTCGAAAAACAAAGTAAAAAAATTATCTAAAGTAAAGGCTCATCTACTCTTCAATGAGACATGCTTAATTAATAATTTGTTGCCAACTTATAATATATTTATATATATATATATATATTTTTTTTCTTCAAATTTTCATTCTGATTTCAAACAATTTTACTACTACGTTTACAAAATATAATTCATCTTATTCGTTACACCAACATATAAACACAAAATTTAAAATTTACATGCATACAACAAAAAAAAATTAATCCTCTTAAAATTATTATATAAAATTTTATATTAATAAAATTCATAATTCATCCCATCAACTTAAACTAAATACATACAATTATTACAATTAAATTACATACAATTAAATACATACAATAATTCTCTTACTGAGCAAAGGAAATATTGTAGTTTGAACAATGAATTGTATGATCTGTTTGTTTGACCTGCGTAAGCAAAAAAAAAATGTAAACATTTCTCTGACTCTTTGCATGTAACCGTGTTATATGTCACGTGTTCGTGTGTATGTAACATGTTACTCATGTTACTTCGTTTTGTGTGTTCCTTTTGTGGGCTTTCTATATGATGTTTATATTCAAATTTCTCATAATTTGATTTCCTGTTTAATGATGTTAATGAAATTATTTAATTAATTTGTTGTGAATTTTTCCAACTTAGTTAGGTAATTTATGTTACTAGTTATCTTTTGATGTCCTAATTTAATTATAGCTTTGTTTTTTTTCACTTGTAATACTGTACCTGGTCCTATCCAATTTAATTGTAATTTATGTGTTTTTTGATGATTTCTAATTAAGACTCGATCACCTATCTGTATAATTTTGTCTTTTCGTGTCTTATTGTGGTAAATTATGCGTTTGTTTGATTGATTAATTATGTTAGCTCTTATCTGATCTTGAATAAATATAGCTTGTCTGGCCTTAATTTTGACTATTGATTCTGATGTATCTAAATTGTAAATGTTATCCAAATTTTCTGCTTGAATATTTGGAGATGTATCACGGCCAAAAAGAGCGTATGAGGGTGTATCTTTCAAGGTCAAATTTAATTGATTGTTGATTGTGTTTTGGACAATATCGAGAAACATGTCCCAATTATTGTGATCTACTGTGGCTACATAGAATCTTAATAATTTGTTAATTCTCTGGTTATTACGTTCACAAATTCCATTGGAATATGCTGAATATGGTAATACCTCACATTTGTATATCTGATGTATTTCACTGAAAGTTCTAATTGCGTTCGCACAATCCGACATTTACGTTTTGGGATATCCACAACGACTAAATGTTTTACTTAGACAATCAATTACTGTGTTAGTTGATTTGTCAGCTACTGCGTGTAATTCGTTATATCTTGTCAACATACATGTTATTGATAAAATGTATTTGTTGTTCGTGTCAGTTGTTATAAAAGGTCCTATAAAATCAAATGAAACTGTTTCAAATGGTGTATTAGCTACTGGGGCAGACATTAATTTAATTGGTGTATCTAGACTTCCTTTAAGGATTTTGCAAACGTCACATCTTTTAATAAAAGATTCTATGACCGATCTTTCTTGAAAATGATAATATTTTAGTCGAAATTTAAATAGCGTATGAGCTAAACCACAATGGGTGTTAAAATGTATTGAATTAATTACTAAATTGATCATTTCATTTGGTATAACATAATTAACAATACTGGCTGCCCGAGTATCTATTTTCCGATGTCGATATAATATTCCGTCTAATATGAAAAATTCAGCTATGTTCCTAGATTTTCCTATTTGTTTTTTATTTAATATGTCCATTATTTCCTTACAAGCAAAGTCGTTTGACTGTGCAGTCTTTAGTCTGTTTAAAGTCCATGTTATATCTTCGTGTCTAGGTATGTAGTTCAGAAATGGTTTTTCTTTGTTGATTTTATACAATTTAGATGGATCTGGTTCTTGTTCGTTTTCTGAGTCTGTTTCTGAGTCACTGTCATTGTTGTTAATAATTTGCGGTACATTTAGCTTAGCCCTCAATCTTGTGGTTGCTATACAATTTTCAATTGAGCTACAACTTTCATTAGATGGTGTTAAAAGTTCACAATCATCTATTGTTTCTTCCGTTAAAGGAGTTAATCTACTAAGGGTATCTGCTACCACATTGCGCTTACCTTCAAAATATTTGATGGTACACTCATATGTGCTAGCCTCGATTGCCCACCTGGCTAAAGTCGTATCTAATGGAAGTTTATTACCAAAAAATGCACATAAAGGTTTGTGATCAGTTAAAATGGTAATAGGATACCCTAGACATAGATATTGAAATTCCTTTAAAGCTAGATGTATTGCAAGAAACTCTTGTTTAGTCGTGGAGTACCTTTTTTGAGTAGAATTTAATGATTTACTGAAATATGCTATGGGTCTTAATGTTTTGCTTTTGGTCGAATCTGGTTGTAGCAGTGCTGCGCCAACTCCGATATTTGAGCTGTCAGTAAATAAATAAAATGGTCTGGAATAATTTGGATGAGCTAAAACCGTATTTGATGTCAAAATATTTTTGAGACTAGTGAAACTAGCCTCACATTCGTCAGTCCAGTCAAATTTAGTGTCCTTCCTTAATAGTCTATATAATGGGTCGGCTTTCTGACTAAATTTAGGTACGAACTTACGAAAATAATTCGCAAGCCCTAAAAATCACTGAAGTTGTTTTACATCTGTTGGTCTAGATGCTTCTCTAAGTTTTTCGTTTTGGATACATCGGATGCCCTCAGTAGTGACTCGATGTCCAAGAAAATGAATTTCGTGTTTAAAGAATTCACACTTCTCTAATTTTAATCTCAAATGAGCTTCACGTAAACTCATTAGCACTTGGCCAATATCATTTAAATGTTGTTCATATGATCGACTAAAAATTAGGATGTCATCAATAAATACGAAACATAGTTTCCCTAATACATTACTTAACGCTTTTGTCATTATTGCTTGAAATACTTTTGGACTATTGACATAACCAAATGGTAGCTTTCTGAACTGCCACTTCTTACCATTTACCGCAAATGCTGTAAGTTTTTTAGACTCTTCGGAGAGTTCCACCTGGTGAAATGCGCTCCTCAGATCTAAACTAGAAAATATCTTTGATCCACCTAAAGATCCTAGCATGTCGTCAACTCTAGGTAAAGGAAATCCTTGTATATGGACACACTTATTTAATGATCTGAAATCTATTACGGGTCGTATTTCCCCATTCTTTTTATGAACCACTATCAACGGGAAGTTATACTCGGACATTGAAGGTTCTATTGTTCCTTCCTTTAACATTGATTTATTAACTTCTTCAAGTTGTTCTTGAAATTTATGTGGTATTCTATACGGTATTTTGTTTATTATTATATTAGGTTCTTTCAATTTAATTGTGTGTTTACATATACTAGTAGTCCCGATAGGTTCGTCATTAATCGTTATTACGTCTCTAAAGTTATTTAGTAACTGCGTCATTTTGTCTTCATACTCTGTCATTCCACATGATATGTCAGCATTTACTAACCTTCTCGGTGCTGATGGCACTGTCTGAGAATTGTTTTCTTCATCAGCACTTAATGTGCTGTCACGGCTTCTATCAGCACTTCCGTCACGTGTTATTTTACACTTCATATCTCGGTTGCCATGCGTTGTAACTAATGGCTCTCCATTAATTCCAACTGCATGTACCTTTGACTTCTCATAAATTAGTTCAGGGGTAACGTTTCGTTCAAATGGCTTTTTTTTTTCGTCACTCAACACGTTTCCTAATCTAGATTTATGAGTCCTATTATTTAAACACTCCGATATAGTCGCTATATTTACTTCGACTTGCTCTTCGTACGTCTGGAGGTTTCCAACTATCATATTGTCCCGTAATATGATATCACTATCCGTCGGATTCATTACGAAAACTGGGCATATTGACACTTGATCTCCCTCTTTTTTTGTGTCTTCGATTTTTATTAGTGTTTCGGCTATCACTAAACCACTATTGAAACTTCTTTTAGCTATAATATAATTTCCTGCTTCGTTGTTTTTGACAAATCCATACAATATTTGTACGCTGTTTGCCTCAACGACTTGGCTATTTATATGAACATTTCCGTTCTTCTCGCGTTTTTTATTTTTATTCCTTGACTTCGTTTTTACCTCGGATTTCATAACCTTCGTTTGCCCTTTTTGTTGAGGTTTAACCCTTACTTTCGCTATACTACTGCGGCTGTTTGTTCGTTCGTTTATTTGTCTTATCAACGTTCTTCGTTTTGACCTATTTGAAGTAAGGACCAATTCTGATATTAAACAATCTGTGCTTAATAGTTCTTTAGTAGCTATTCTACGTTTTTCCATAAACGGAATTTTTTCTTCACCTAATTTCAATATTTTCTTATCAAAATCAATTTGCGCGTTCGTTAACACGTCCCTTCCTAATATTACATCATATGGTAAGCTGTTGTTGTTGATTAGTAAAGCGTTTACTGTTTGCTTATGTGATTTTGACACTAATTCAAATTTTATTTCACCTTTTACTTCGGAACGTCCGTTTATGCCTTTAATAGTTACGTCCGATTTCATTATGTCCTCGTGACTCGCCTTGTAATTAAAATTACGACTGTTTAAAATCGTTCGCTCGCTTCCTGAATCTATTAAAGCTTCCCAATCAAATTCTTTACTATGTAAAATTATCGTTGGCTTAGAAGTCCCTTTTATCGTATAATGACAGTCCATCAATCCGCTTAATTCATCTTTATTTTTTACTAATTGGACTGTTATATATGTTTGGCTCGTTTTTTTTATCCTCAACGCTTAACTCTTCTTCTTTTAATAAATCGAACTTATTTTTACATTCACAACTATATTTTGTTTTGAGTGACGAGTTACTTTTACCATGAATTTAACGTGCACAGGATCTAATTTATTCATGTTCAATTCACATTCGTACACGGAGTTACCGATCATTTTCGCTTGAAACTGACCTTGTTTTTTACTTGTGTTTGTATTTACATGTTCTTTCGAAAATCCTTGCTCTGTCCTTGATTAAAAGGTTGTTGAGCACGACATTCTCTACCTATATGTCCTATTTTGTTGCAACGGTAGCACTTAATTGTACCACTGTTACTGTGGGGGGTAGGGGTAGGGTGGGGCTTATTAGTGTTGTGTACATATGCTCTGCCTGTGTGATTGTATTTGAATCTGCTTCTGCGTGCAAACCTACCTGCTGTTCCTCTGTCTCTTGCATCTTAAACGTAATATGCTTCTGTATCTTCCAGCATATCCTCGTGAAAATTGCCTTGATTCTCACCCTCGGGTTTTTCTATCAAAAAAGTTTCTATGTCATTGAAATTCTTCTTTGGTATTAGAATTTTTTTATCATGTGGCAAAGATCTTATTTTCTTTGTTGTAGCAGACAGTAAATTAGCTGTTGTCTTAAAAGGACCTTCAACGACTCCTTTGATGATACTGGGGTTGATCTGTGGACCCAATATCGTTAAATACATTGATGTATTCATAAGATCTTTTGCGTGATTTTTTAATTTGCGTGTGAATGATTCATCGCTTTCAGTTGCTGTCCTTATTGGAAATTGGGCGTTCATTGTGTCGTCATTTAAAATAAAAATCCGTGACTTCGCCTATTTTTTCCAATGTACTTAGAATGTCACTGGCAGCTGTAGTTTCATCCTTCAATTTATTTGTGTATAATTCATGACATACACTGTAGATATCCTTGCTGTCTTTCTGCACATATATGTCTTCTAGTACCGTGCATATTTCTTGGTATGTGCTATCTTTAAATGTTTTACCGTTAACAACGTTATTAACAGTAATTTGAAAATCTCCTAGCTTGCAATCAGAGCTCCTGAAAAGAATCTTCTTTTTTTCTATGTCATCTTTATCCCCTAAGCTGGATATATGATTATTTAATAGGCTGAGGTGTTGTTTAAACGTGTTCTTCTCCTCGAAAGCTGGATCTTCTGGCCTTCTTCTTCCTCTGAATATCGGCAATGAATCAGAATTAATGATTGTCGTACTCCTGCTCTTAATTATCTCTTGGAGTTGAGCTTGTGTTAATTCAACCGACATTTTTTTCTCTTTGGGGGGTGTTTTGGGGGGTGTTTTGGGGGGTGTCTTGTTCTGTTTAGTTTTCTGTATTCTGGGTTTTGTTCTTCTTCCAGATCTAAGTTCTACAGCCTCAGCATTAATCGCTTCGTCTTCTGAGGTTGGCATGTGTTTCCTATCCTAATGAAGTGTTATTGTGTACTTAAACAAGTGTAGTGCACGTGTAATCACAAATTACGAAAGAAGGAAGAAAAAATAATAGGCTATCCAAAAAAATAATCCTTCAAACATAAAAAATAATCATTCAAATAATAAATAATAAATGAAATATAATTAAATATAGAGCAATATTTGTTAAATCAATAAATATAAAATATTTATACCTGTCAATTAATAACGACACTCAGCAATTGAAAGCTAAAAGAAATGCATGCACACATACATCCTATAATTATAACTGCTTCAGTAATGATTAATTATTACCTTCTGCTTATTGCTTATTCACCAACAACAATTCTTGACTAAACAGAACAGATTTATTCACCACTGACTAAGGTCTAACACTTAGATCTTACTCTGATCGCTTCAGAAATGAGACTGAAAATGCAAGGATGACATTAGATTTACATGTTATACTCAACTTCCGGTTCCATGTACAGTGAGTCCCGCTTATCAGGTTTTGTCGTTGACTTTTGCTCTGATGTTAACTGTTATGATGTTAACTGAATGTTCACTGAACGTTGTGCACTGACTGTTAAGTGTTCACTGAACGTTGTGCACTGACTGTTAAGTGTTCACTGAATGTTAAAAATTCACTGAATGTTGAATGTTCACTGAATGTTAAAAATTCACTGAATGTTGAATGATCACTGAATGTTGCAGTTTGAATAAATACTTTTCGGATGTAGTATTTAAACAAATTAGACTCTCAATTTCTGGTTGTTTTACGGCTTTTTTGCATGTTGTTTATAATCGAATGTTTTCCATCACCATTCGCCAACGTGCAACGCTTTACCCTGTCGCTTCCTCCCTCCGTGCTTTCCAGTTTCTTCCAGAATTTTCCAGAATTTCCAGAATTTTTTTTTTTCAGACTGGTCAGTCTTGTTGATTGTCTCTGCTCATTCAAATTTCAAATTAGGCCATCTGTACTCTCCTTATCCTTCCGATAATTTTCGAGATGCCGTTTGCTTGACCTTGAGTTGAATTATCTTTATACTTTATCACAAAAACTGAACACCTTAATTGGATCGTACCTTCGTATAGGGTCGCAAAACCCGGTCTTGCTGTAATCAAATACTCTCCAATCAGATGGTTAACTTAGTTTTTGGTAAATTACAAAGCTTTCAATCTTTTACTTTAGTAATTGAATTTCCGCACATTAAATTCGAATTACTTAATCACGCACCATACGGCCACCAATGTGACGTTATCGGTTTACTTCCTTATAACGTTTCAGTGTATGGGCTCTAAGTGATAGGATCCTACTCTATATAGTATTTTCAGATTCCTTTCTCTTTATATATCTCTTTCTACTAAATACTCATGGTACCATGCCCTAGAACCACCTTGCCACTATGGTTCCGACCTCAGGCCTCTGGTCCAAGCTTAACAGTATTTAGGGTAATGATGTAAAGTAATTAACACTTAAAGAGAATATATTCATTAGTCAAGCAAGGGTTAGTACAAAGAATATCTCAACTAGAACGCTCACAAGTTAATGTCTCAATAACTAAGACTGGAGATTAGGTGTGTAGCTCGCGAGAGCAGATCGGTAACTGACTTGAATGTTACTTACTTACAATCATATAGGTTCGTGATGACAGTAATGCATACACAATATCTGTGTTTGCCTTACTACATCAGTTGAACTGCCTCTTAATTCGAGGCTATTTCTAACAGCTGTTGCAGACAGGAACATATGGCCACATTTTCTTGTCAAGACAATATTTACTAATTTCCTTTTGACTAAAAATTAATAGTTTGATCTTCTAGTGATGATTTATTATCGTGGGTATAAGTTTTATTATCATCTATAAACATATAAAACAGATCCATTAATTCAACAAAAATTGCTTAGCTTCAGTATTAATACAACAAAAATTGGTCAGATTCAAAGTAAGAAAAATTTAATATTTTGTTTCTTGATTTTAAAAGGATTCAATATTATATGAGTAAAAAATTTCTAATATCAATAATGAAACGAATTATTCCTATTTTATAAATCCTTGGTGTTGAATATTCACCTAAATTAAATATATCTGAGATTAAACCATATTGTAAAAATGGAATTTAATCAATTTAATCCAGAGATGAATTCATGGTGGGGGGCCATAGAATATTTAGTATTGTCTTCTTTCCTATGTCAAAATAAATTAATATATTCTTAAGATGAAAAAGGGAATAATGTAAAAGAACAAATACTTAGGAAAATACATAAAACAGAAAATAAAAAGGAATTTAATTAGAGGTAAGTTTATAATGGAAAATTCAGAAAAAAAATATGAATATATAATCGACAGAACGTCTGTTATTGTCCATTACGGTAAATGTTGATGGTATTTTATCATAATATAAAATATTTTTAGATATCAACATCAGGACGTCTGACGAAAGAAAATAGATAAATGATTAATTTAAAGATATTTTATATTCATGAAAAAATACTCTTGTTTTTCGTTGAATAATCTATCATTATATAGAGAACAAATTTTAACTTAACCCTGTGTGCAATGTTAAAATATTTATTTTCAGATTATTTTTCATCACGGTCAACTGCTATCAAATGGTCGCTGATGTATTGATTTATACAATGTTTTTTATTTAAAATCCGTTTTGTATAACAAACTATTGTTAAGAAGATGCTTTGTTTCATGAAATATATTATTAATATGTTATTGAAATGCTATATGGGAATTGTTGTAGAGTGTAATACGTCACAGATTGCAATATCTAGTGAAAAATATGAATAAACTAAAAATTAACGATCAACCGTTTATCAACTGTTTAGAAACTCTCACACTCTCTGCAAAAAAGATTAAACTAAATAATTCAATTGACTTTGAGAATTTGATTATTTATAATTTTATTTATTTATGTGTCAGAAAGTAGCTTCCATCATTAGGTTATACAGTGTACAGTTTGCAATCCTCCACTCAACTAATATTGCTATGTGTTTCACTTATTAGGGTACATGTAGGCCGTTTATCATGTAGCAAAAGCTACATGACCAAAAATCGAGGACTATTCTTTGTAACTTTTAATATCATGGGACACGTAACCAACTTATTTAGTTACATTTGTCGCATTGTGGGTAACTATGCAATCAACCTTAAAAAAAATTTATGAGCACAAGTTGCATGGTGCGACTATTTTTGTCCAACCTTGTAACGAAGCATTAAAATGGAACTGCTGCGAACTTCATTTTTCATCTCATGGTAATAACTTTAATTTTATAAAAAATATAGATGGTGACCAGTATATTACACCCCTGCAAATTACGCCCTTGTATATTCCACCCCTGTATATTCCACCCTAGGTATATTCCACCCTGGTAAGTTCCACCCCACTTTCGGATTAGTTTTGTTAGTTATTGATATTAATCATTTTTCAATATTTTATATAATACTAGGTAACTTTTATTCTCATTGTAGCAAATTAAACCTCTTGTTGAGTTCACAAGCTGTTTATTTCTCACAACACATGTGATAGAACAGCAGAAAGATACGTTGTGTGAACGTTTTTTATTAGTTCAGGTATTTTGATTTTCAATAGCAAGCTGATCTTCTTCATTATCGCCAACATATTAACTGTAAGATGATGTCATGTAGTATCAATTGTCATTTTTTTACTCTAAATTCGGTATTTTGACTTTGCCTCATAGATAATTATAAATATTTTTTTAATCCAAAATAAGACAGGAGCGTATACAGAGTGAACCTAAAGAGTTCGCAGCAATGATTTTTCGAAATCTGGAACAATTATCACAGTAAACTGAATTTCTTTTACTTGAATATGTGATTCAGGTTATATAATCAATTTCTGATTATAAGCGCTGCAAAAATGGCAAAAAGAAAAATGGTAACACAAAGTGAAAAATTATCAAATTATCAGCCCACATAACCACAATAAAAGTTCGGAAGAAAATTGCCAAATCACCAAACGTGATCACCGTACGGGCAAGAAAGTATCCGTTGCTCTCCTGGTTAAATTCTTTATCCGATGACATCAAAAATAATATCATTTTTCAGCTGGATAAAGCTCAAAGTCATGCTTTTCATTACACTAAGGGTTGTCTCGCAGAATATGGCTTCATTGGCTAGAAGCTCATGGGTTTACTCCAACAGAATCCTGCCATTAAACCAACAGAATCTGTGGTCCACCACCAAGAGAAAGGTTTATGCGATTGTAGGCCAATTTATGAACAAACAAGAGCTCTGGCAAAGGTTTTTGGAAGTTTATTCTTAAATTACGCCTTAAGAAATTGAGATATTGATATTTTTTGCTTATAAATGATCAATTGAGGTGATAAAATAATGTGTTAAACTCATAGAATATGAATACTCTAATAAAATGATACAATCTAAATTTTTGATGCATTTACGTTCCTATAACTACTATAAAATCAAACCAGTACAATGTTTGAAATACCATTTGTGTGTAATGTTAAAAGCTTGTTGGTATCTTTTTACTTGCAATTAGTTGTTTTGCTAACACTTTTGGCTCGTTTTATTGAGTCAATTTCATTATGTAATGTTATTTTTGTTATTTTGGAAACCTATTTAGTCGTTTTTTTCACAGTGGAAAAATGATTTACTCTAAAGATCACAATTCCATAAGAAAATCAGAATGAAATTAATATTTTTGGCAAAAAATACCAATTTTAGTAAATTGCAAACAGTTTCGACCCGCACTGTAGATAATTCAGCATTTTCATTGTTATTGAAATTAAATGAGTATATATAATTTTAAGATTCTTGAATATTGAATATATAGGTGAATGGTGATCTGAATATAATCCTTTTATTGAATTTAACAATTCATAACGATCTTTTAAATTTCATCGAAATGATATATTTAAAGAGAAAAGATATACGGTTATTAAAAAAAACCTATAGCTAGTTCATGATAGTATCTAACAATATAATTTTTAATTCTCGTTTATTAGGCAATTTTATGGTTTTTCATTTTTTTAGTTTCTAAGAAATTATTATTCATTTAATAAAGTATCATTATTGAAAGTAACTATAGTTCTTTAAATTTCTCAGTATTTAAATACCTCAATATTTCTTTAAAATAAATTTCTAGCTTTTGAAAATCTTAAGTCATAATATCTTGACTTCTCCCGTTTCGATCAGCGTCGCTCGTATAGCATACGAAATGAGACCAAAAACATCGCATTGGTCGACTTCTTCTTCCTTTTGATCGATGGTTGCCATCACCTGGAGAAATTGGGATAAATGTTGACTATCAGTTGAACTGCTCCTTGATTCCAGGCTATTTCAAACAGCTGTTGCAGACAGGAACATAAGGCCACATTTTCTTGTTTGGCGGAAATTGTCAACACTAATTCTACCTAATTTCCTTTTGATCTTTCAGAGGTACTAAAAAATAGCAGTTTGATCTTCTAGTGATGAATTGTTATCATCATATTATAATTCTGCATGTAGGTATAAATTTAGCTATTATCTATAAATATGTAGAAAGATATATACAAATCCAATAATTTATTTTTTTATTTCTAAAAGATTTAATATTGTATGAAAAATAAATCCAATATCTATAATAAAAAAAAATCCTGTTTTATATACTCTTGGAGCAGAACAAATACCTAAATTAGGAAAAATCTGAGATTGAACCATATTATAAAAAGATGGAATATAATGAATGGAAACCCAGATATGACGTTATGATGGGGCCTAAGCATATGAAGTATACAGGGTGTCCCAAAAAAAAACGATACCCAAATTTCAAAGGTTGTAATTCGAAAACTATCAAATTTAACAAAAATTGGAAAATCATATTTGGTTTCTCAACTATTTTTCTATCTCTATACAAAATATTAGATGAATCGATTTAACGGTTTTCTTTTAGTTGTATTTTTAGTGACCGATACCAAAAACCTGCTTGCGCACTTTCAGTAAAACACTTATTTCACAGCTCGAATTGTTAAAGAAGCACTGACAGAAAATTTGCAAATCACTGCAATAAAAAGGGGATTAGATCTTACTAAATCTACATTCAACAGATTTGTAACCTTAGATTTGAAGTAACATCCTTACAAGATGTACGACCGAAACAAAAACCTAAATACCGATCTTCCTCGGTGGCTGAATTTTGCTCATTGGTTTTAGCAAAGAAATGTCCGGTTTGTGGACGATAATGTGATTGGTGATGAGACCATTTTTCATTTGAAATGTAAAATAAATTATCATAACGTTTGCACATATTCCCTGAAGAACCAACCTCCTATTTTTAACTTTGACGTAAGAATTTTGTGAGAGTAAGTGGACTAGGTACCAATGGCCGACTTGGCCGTATCGTCTGTCCCTATTTTTACAAAAATAATTTGAATGGAGATAGATACCTTGATCTAATAAATGATAAAATTGTTCCAAGACTTCGAGAATTACATGGAAACAGAATTATTCGAACCTGGTTGGTTCAGGAAGGGTTCAGAACTATTGCTGTAAGGAAAAACTAAATGAGCTATTCGGTAATACGCATTATCGCCCTGCATCATCATAAAGATTGGCCCACCAGATCGCCTGAACTTATTAATAGATGGAACAGTTTGATTTTTTTAGTTGCATATTAATAAACGCCTCTTAATGTTATAATAAGGGTTTTTAATAAAAAAATCTAACAAACTGTTGAAAGTTATTAAAAACATGGTTTTAATATATACTAAAATTCGAAGTTAAACCAAAAGTGCGCAAACAGTTTTTTGGTAATGGTCACTAAAAATACTGTGTAAAGAAAACGGTTTAATGTATTCATCTAAAATTTCGTACAGATATGGAATAAATGATGATAAACGAAATGCAATCTTCAAATTTTTTGTAAGTTTGATAGTTTTTTAATTACGGCCTTTAAAATTTGGGTATTGGTTTTTTTGGGCCACCCTGTATAGGTGTTTCTTCCGATGTCAAAATACATTACTACATTCTTTAAAAGAAAAGGAAATTTTATAAAGTAAAATACATAAAATGTTTTGTATAAAGTAAATATATAAAGGAAAATATAAAAAAGAAGATTCAGAAAGAAAAAATGTAAATCTATTTAATTTAAATAATCACCGTCTGAATAACCAAGTTTAAACACGATAGAATTTCTCAGCTATGCTTTTTTTATATGAATGAAATAGTAGTTTGATATGTATACATTAAATACCCGTGAAAAAGTTATGGTGGAGCCATAGAAGATTGAATTGAGACTATTTCTGCGATATAACTTGCTGTCAATGTATCAGGTTGGAATTATATAAATATTTAGCTAATATAAGTTTGACTACATGATCTGTATAAGCACCATAAGGCAACACCCATTTTGATACATATTTTAAAATTCTAGTGGTAAATTTTGTTTCCAAATGTTACACTTCGAAGGTGTATTAGAAACATACGATACAGTGTTTCTTATCTTCGTTATAACCACCCCAAACACGAACATTGGTTTTCAGTCTAAGAACAAATGCATCTCAAGCAGCATTCATTTCTTATTGTGAAATCTCTTTCCGAGTCTAGGCCAATTGATCCCCGGTCATTTGATTTCCGGTAATTTCATTCCCATTCAAATTTTTCGTTTATACACCAGTATTCATATATTATAAGTGTATATATTAATTACTTAGCATACAATAGAAACATGCACCTTACAGTCAATTAAGTAAATTATCGATGACTGAATTTAATTCTTCATCTTGTAATTTCATATTTCTGATAATCTACCTTTCTATTCTCAGATCATTACTAATTTATTATGATAAATATCGGTCATGCTGTATTTTGAAGTCATTTAATTAATGCAATGATTTCAACTACTGATAAATATCACGCTAGAAGAATAGTTTGATAGATGATTTTCTCAAATTGATTTCATGTTTTATCGATCAACTTGATGGTAAATATTGAATTCATTTTAGACCTTCAAAAGATATTTTGATGATGGAAACATAATAACATTGACTGACCTCAATTAACAAACAAATTATTTCCTTGAATTAGAATTACGAGATATATGTATCATGTATTTAAATGAAAAACAGATGAATTATTGATTGAAATATACTATATATTCTGTTTTTTATTTTGATTATATCGTTTTTATAAAATATAAATTAAGAAGTACATATATTTGAATTGCCAATAATTTATTGCTTCTGCATAACGATAGAAGGTGGACTGAAGAATTTTCTACTTTTATTTCTTTTGAGCCATTCACTTAGAATCAGCAAATTATATTGAAGAGGAGAAATAACAACTTATTTAGTGATAATCAATGTAACTCTAGGCATATTTCCTATTTGAATATATATATAGTGAAGAGATTAGTACATATACAAAAAGTGTAAATCATTAATTTTATAGTATAGTATCGAGTAATATGTATAGTAGGTGAAAATAATAACAGATTACAAAATTGGTAAGTAATGATCATATAAACTATTAATAACGGAAAATACCGAAAACTTTAGAAAACACTCTCTCGTTAGTAAAATGGTACATGTAGTGCAATTGAATAATACTAATAAAATATTTATTTAATTTTATCATTAATTAACTTTTCTTTAGAGTATCTTTCAAATTTAAAATAATATGATTAGTTTTGATACTTATAAAAGAAAGTGATCTATCTCTGTAGGATACCAATACACTTTCACTGAAAGTTCTATAGATTATTGAAATAAATTAATTATAAGTGAAATAAATAATCAAAAATTGAATGAAATAAACTATTAAAAAATGAATAAGATATACATCTATATACATATAGAATACATGGAGCAAGTAAAGATAACGAACCAGAAACAGACCAAGTAAAGTTAATGGACCAAAAATGAAGCTGGTACAGAAAACAGACCAGAAAATAAGCTAGTAAAGATAACGGACCAGAAAATAAGCTAGTAAAGTTAACGGACCAGAATACATCTATTTTAGTTTTTAAAAAATATTTGCTTTAGTTATCAATAAAAATAAAACCTTATAAATGATAATATTAATGATTATACAATATACATTAATTTTGCATATTTTATTAATTGAAAGAATTGATAAAAAAAACGTGATCTATTTTGAAAAATGGAAAAAACTTGTGCTTGAATCCTGTAATGTGGTCGGTATCTATGTTTACAGAATTATGTTCTTATTCCAATTATTGGTCCAAATATTAATAATTTAACCAAGTAAAGATAACAGACCAGAATTGAAGCTAGTACCTAAACATAACGGACCAGAATTTAAACTAGTGAAGTTAACGGACCCTGGTCAGTCATCTTTACTTGCTCCGAATATATTTCCAAACTAATGTATATTCTTTATTCAACAATTTATTGCAAAGATAAAGTTGACAATAATATTATCAAATCATTAGTAATAAGGGAGAATTATTTATTTCCTCTTATTTTCTTCATAATATATGAGTTATCCTTAAATTTAATAACTTTGTTCATTTATTAATTCAATTCAAGCAATGTTGGTTTGTTTCCACTGTTCTAACCTCAACCTGATTATTGAACGAATTAACTCTATCTTGGGAAGGTCCTAACCGGACCCAATTTTTAACATCAGAAAAGTAAATAACGCATGATATCAATTTTACTTAATGCTAAACTACATTAAAGGCATCAAACAAACTACAATATAAAACTAAGCTGATAGTTATTGTTTAATGGTAATTACTAGAGAAAGAAAAGGATATTTTATTGGAAAGATAACCTGAACTCAAGCTGAATAAATTAAAATATATAATGGTTAATTCACTTTTTTTTTTCTCTGAACAACTGATATCTCCTAAAAAATTGAACAAAAAATAACTTCAAAGAAACGAATGGATGACTGATGCAGTGAATTGTTAACTGATACAGTGAATGGTTAACTGATACAGTGAATGGTTAACTGATACAGTGAATGGTTAACTGATACAGTGAATGGTTAACTGATACAGTGAATGGTTAACTGATACAGTGAATGGTTAACTGATACAGTGAATGGTTAACTGATACAGTGAATGGTTAACTGATACAGTGAATGGTTAACTGATACAGTGAATGGTTTACTGATGCAGTGAATGGTTAACTGATACAGTGAATGGTTAACTGATACAGTGAATGGTTAACTGATACAGTGAATGGTTAACTGATACAGTGAATGGTTTACTGATACAGTGAATGATTAACTGATACAGTGAATAGTTAACTGATACAGTGAATGGTTAACTGATACAGTGAATGGTTAACTGATGCAGTAAATGGTTAACTGATACAGTGAATTGTTAACAGAAACAGTGAATAGTTAACTGATGCAGTGAATGGTTAACTGATACAGTGAATTGTTAACAGAAACAGTGAATAGTTAACTGATGCAGTGAATGGTTAACTGATACAGTGAATTGTTAACAGAAACAGTGAATGGTTAACTGATACAGTAAAGTGTTAACTGATACAGTGAATGGTTAACTGATACAGTGAATTGTTAACAGAAACAGTGAATAGTTAACTGATGCAGTGAATGGTTAACTGATACAGTGAATTGTTAACAGAAACAGTGAATAGTTAACTGATGCAGTGAATGGTTAACTGATACAGTGAATTGTTAACAGAAACAGTGAATAGTTAACTGATGCAGTGAATGGTTAACTGATACAGTGAATTGTTAACAGAAACAGTGAATGGTTAACTGATACAGTAAAGTGTTAACTGATACAGTGAATAGTTAACTGATACAGTGAATTGTTAACAGAAACAGTGAATAGTTAACTGATGCAGTGAATGGTTAACTGATACAGTGAATTGTTAACAGAAACAGTGAATAGTTAACTGATACAGTGAATGGTTAACTGATACAGTGAATGGCTAACTGATGCAGTGAATAGTTAACTGATACAGTGAATGGCTAACTGATGCAGTGAATAGTTAACTGATACAGTGAATGGTTAACTGATACAGTGAATGGTTAACTGATGCAGTGAATAGTTAACTGATACAGTGAATGGCTAACTGATACAGTGAATGGTTAACTGATACAGTGAATGGTTAACTGATGCAGTGAATAGTTAACTGATACAGTGAATGGCTAACTGATACAGTGAATGGTTAACTGATACAGTGAATGGCTAACTGATGCAGTGAATAGTTAACTGATACAGTGAATGGCTAACTGATGCAGTGAATAGTTAACTGATACAGTGAATGGTTAACTGATACAGTGAATGGTTAACTGATGCAGTGAATAGTTAACTGATACAGTGAATGGCTAACTGATACAGTGAATGGTTAACTGATACAGTGAATGGTTAACTGATGCAGTGAATAGTTAACTGATACAGTGAATGGCTAACTGATACAGTGAATGGTTAACTGATACAGTGAATGGTTAACTGATGCAGTGAATAGTTAACTGATACAGTGAATGGCTAACTGATGCAGTGAATGGTTAACTGATGCAGTGAATGGCTAACTGATGCAGTGAATGGTTAACTGATACAGTGAATGGTTAACTGATTCGAATAATATTTAACGAAAAAAGTTAATAATTATCTGGACTTTTCCCCTATTATGAATACAGACTAAAATTAATTATCACTGTAATTTGATTTATATTTTATATTTAGATATATTTATTTATATTGCATATATTCATGCAAGTTTAATTTATTTACCAGTACATCTCAGTACCTAGAATTACTAATTAATCTCCTGCCTTTATATCCAATGACTACTCTCACTAACTTCAATGAACTAATCAGCTACTGTTTACATTAGTCTCAGGTGTAATTTATACATCAGACATCAAAGATATTATAACAAACTATAATTAGATTAATGAAGATTGAACAGTTAAATTGTATAATTAAAATTTTATATATCTTGAATCAGACTTTAAAAACTATCCAGGATATATGGCAAGGTACTCTAATCTGACTGCTACGTATTTTTTTTACATTTTTTTATTATAATATAAATGATATAATATTTACTGATTTTTTGATAAAAGTGGGTGTTTATTTTATTTGTTGTAACACTTATCTTAATAAAGAAGTTCATTTGCAAATATTTCATTAATACGAATATGAACACAGTAGATAATAACATTATCGTCATTAATCAACTAAATCTTTAAGCAATATTTAGAATCTCGATATTTTTACCGGGAAAATACACTAGTTTGCAAAATCAACAATGAATAAGATTTACATTGTGTACTTGAATACTTAACTCGAAAGGTGAGTGTTTACATAGGTCATGTACCAATCTTACCTTGAGAAATTAATGATTGACTTATCATGACTATTTTAATGAAAATTACCATTTATTTACATAGGTACTACCGATTAATATTTTATTATAATTATTTAAACTACAAAAAATTAATTATTAGTATTTTTGTGTCTCCTATCCCACTCACCAAGTAGGATAGAATGTCCGTACTGCGCCGCACACGGACTGAGGTAATTTCAGACTTATTTATTTAAATTTTTATTATTATCCACTATTATCACATACATGTCATATATTACCGTCTAATAACTCGGAACTTACCCCACACCAAGAAAAGTATCGAATTGTCGCAGCTGCAAATTGCAATCTAAGTTAGCAAAAGAAATTCCAGTGAGCATCGGGAGTAAGATGGTAAGTTTGGTAATTATGCAGAAGGGTGACTGAGAAGATGCTAAGTAATTTGGCAGAAATGTTCATTGGCACGAAAAGAAGATGATGAAGTAATGGTAAGGGTGACTGAGAAGACGTTACAGTAATGGTAAGTGACTGATAATTGTCTAAAGTAATGGTGCAGGTGACTGGAAAGATGGTAAAGTAATGGTGCAGGTGACTGGAAAGATGGTAAAGTAATGGTGCAGGTGACTGGGGAGATGGTAAAGTAATGGTGCAGGTGACTGGGGAGATGGTAAAGTAATGGTGAGACTGACTGAGAAGAAGATGCTAAAGTGATAGATCAGTAAAGTCCGACTCAGCTTATTATCGAATTATTCGTATTTTATTTGTACGAGAATACAAATAAGGTTCATTAACATTTATAGAGCTGACGATTTACCTAATCTTGGAAAATCTTAAGTCTATACCTAATCTATAACCGCATTCATTGCTGTAAAGTTTATTTAAATAAATTTTGAACTAAATAATTATGAGATTTAAAACAATTTATGCGGCTCAGCACACACTGTCACGAAATGTCAGGCACTGAGCCCCTGACCTGAAAAAGACAACAGAAAATTAAATATCAATTAACTTTTTTTCACTAATTTCTATAAGCTTCAGATCAATGAATGTATTTTGATACTAGGTATCCAAAAATGTAATTTAAAATGTTCTATTTCATGTAAATCTTCATGCTATAACTATGATAATCAATATAATTTCTATCCCCGTACGAATAACATAGAAATTATTTGCTTCTAAGCCAAGCTGGAATGGCGCTATCTTCACTCTACTGGTTTATTGTGATGGTAACTGTGAAGATTTGGACAAATATTCTTTGTGTGAGTTGCCAAGTTATATTTTTCTTTGTAGGATATTAATTTCTGGTCGAAAAAGTATTATGTTTCATTTTAAATTTTATTAAAATGCCCTAATTTCGATTTTTTCAATATTCATCATCAATTTCCTAATTTTGACTAATTTAAAAGAAAATTATTAATACCATTATTCACTTCAATAATTAAAGATCAAAGTTTATCAATAATTGGAAAAATGATATAAGATGAAGTTATTATTTTACGAGAATGATATAATAAACAAGTTATATACAAAACGGGACTAACAAATCATCTCCAACAAAAAAAGATTCGACTAAACACTATCGTAATTTTCCATAAATAAATCATTAATAGTTCAAACATTCCCACAAAATTCCTGTCAATAATATCTAAAATTTTATCATTTTGCGGTAAAATATGATCATTATTCACCGTAATGGATAATAATAAACAATCTGCCTAATAATTACAAGTTTTCTGACGACGTACAATGTGATTTATCGAACAATGTTTTATTTGATTGATATTACAGTTGGTTCATATTAAATAATATATTGTAGATTCTTTATTAATTCCTTATTTGATAAGAGAAGCAATAATTACTATCACATTTATCATCATATATCATATATATGACTTATATCGTCACTAACTCTTGGAAATGTATTATGTAATATGTGGTTTAGATGGAATAAGAAAACATAAAAGAAAAGCATAGTAATATGTACACATAATCTAATTACAATATATTGTGTTAATTCAAATAAAATTCAACTATTATATATTTCTATAAATTGATGATTAAAATTCAAATAAATTAATAAACTACTGAATGTTGGTATTGAATTAGCATAATGTTTTTTTCTTTTTGTGTGTTTGTTAAATGAATGTCTCATATAAAATTAAATAATTTTACTGTGCGAACTTTTAATTTTGAATTCAATAATAATTACAAACTAAAGAAGAAATATATGGAGGTAAAATATATGAATACGATACTGCACCGAAATACATAACTCCATGGGAATAAGTAGTTGTACGTGATATAATAACTGCACGCGAGATTGCGAAACTGCATGAGAATGCGTAACTTTATTTGTTGTATCCCATCTCATGATTTCCAAAGTCACATTTAGTTCAGTTGAAGTAATTTCAGTAGAACAATTTCAAGGAACACCGCACACGAGTGAAGGAAAAACACAGCAGTGGGATAGTTGGATCTTTGCAATCGTTTCTCCTACAGTCTACTTTCTATGACTTGAAAAACTTAAGAAGAATGTACCTAAAAACTCAGGATAGACATTCCACTGACACTGTGATTGCTCCAAAGAAAACCAAAAAACTTGTCTGAAGCATCGGTATTTTGTTTGTGATTGAAATAGAATTATGATCTAAATCTTAAGATGATCTTTATTATCAGATCATCACTTTATATTAAATTTGGGTCTTTGTATTACGTGTGTTATTTCAAGAATATCTGACTCTCCACTTTCAAATCATTCCTACTATCAATAACTATAAGTTATAGCTTGTATTATAATTTCTCAGATGTTTCTCATGTACTGTAAGCATTTTGTTCAACTTCAAATGAAAATAACTCTGGGTTATCACATGGTAGATGGTACTCTGATTTTGATATCATGTGTATATTAGTTGTCTTTTGTTAAAAGGTTGGGTACAGTTAGGAACTCGTCAAGAAATGTCTTACATCAATAATTCTACATGAGGAAAAAACAACACCCTCACTTTGAATTATCTCAGAGATAAAAGAAACTTACCAACATTGACTCACTTCAAATATTAAACGAACAAAATTATCAGAATCAAATTAAAGGGGTAACTCATATTTTACTAATTTTAAATTATTTTATAAATTTTATATCAATTAAGATATTAATGATATAATTGAAACAGTTAAATTATATCTTTTTGACATAAATTGTTGAATAAAAAATAAACGTAAATATTAATTTATAAACTAATTCAATAATTAAAAGTTTATTTTAATCATTTTTTTTTTACTTCACTAATAATTTATAGTTCATTTAGTGGAAATATGTTTATATCTTGCAGAGATGAATTACTTTACATAGAGTTATTACACATGTAATTCAAGGCATATCTCCTATTTTATAATATATAAAAGAGAAAAGTGTATAAATAATTACAGATAACATTCGGTGAAAGAATGTAAATCATTAACGTATATAATACATAAGGTGAAAATAATGGCATATTACAAAATAGTTTATTCCGATCCTAAAATATATTAATTAAGAAAAATATGCCAAACATTAGAAAACCTATACTCCAGTGTTTTTAAATGTAAAATGTAGAATTTAGATGCAATTAAATAATACTAATAAACCTTTTCTTTAGATCACCGTCACTCTTCCTCAGTGTTCTTATTCATGCAATCTCAGAAATTGACAACTTCCTTTCATTTCATCATATCATCTAATTATTAAAAGTAATCAGGTGGAATGGAAAACCAATGCAATCTTTCGATTGATATGAAATATAAAATATTGGAACGTTATAAATTTCATCGTACGATAATGAGAGTAAAGAATTAAATCAAATGTCATGGGGATCTATTTATGAAATCACAAGCAGAGAAGAAAAATTGAATTATGGAAAGGGATGATTAATTAATTATATGTCATAAGTAGGTGATAGAAATCAACCTCGGATTTTTCCTATATTAAGTGATGTTTTCTTAATAATCAGGGGAAATTATGGTGGGGTACGGAAGATTAAGTTAGATTATTTTTAATATGCCATAGTGTTTTGTTCAATGTACATCAATATGTAAACATGGAAATATTGAATATGCGAATATTCATACTATAACAGTATTTAGCTAATTGTTTTATTAGAAAAAACTCTATTAATAATAGTTTCCTAAATAAAATTAGATTAATAACAAAAGTTTCGATTAACGGACGATTACACATATTCAATTTTATAAGAAAATGTATAACAGTATTATTTATTATTTATACTTTTAAATTAAAATGAAACCAGAGGAGCAGGGATGTGCAATTGCAGCACTGAATGCTTTTCTGGAACTAAAATGGTAATAATGATAACAATAAGAAGTGAAATCGATCATGGAACTTTATTTTGAAGATCAGTTGAGATTTGTTCAACATTCCATTTCTTATTATAATATAACACCTCTAAGATAAAACATAGAGAAGTAAGATGTGTCAACTGAAGATTATAAGGAGACCACTACTCAATCAATCTTCCATAACCCCACCATAAATATATATTTTGGTAAATAAGTCTAATCTAACCATATTGAGTGCTAAAAAATTGTATCTTATAATTAGGAATCCCATATATAGAAGATTATGTAGGAACTATGGAAGATTGTTTATAATCCCATCTTAATTTTCTTTGGCCACACCATAAACTCATCCGCTCTAATAAGACGTCCGAAAAGTAAAAGGACTAAAAGGTAATAATCCGAGTTAAAACTGTAGCTTCTTATGATGAAATACTCCGAAGCACGAGACCATTAGTTGTACTTAACTTTCAAATGTAGAGAAACGAAGGTAAAAGATAGATTGAACTAAACTTAGCTTGCATAGAATAACATGCGTACTCAAGTTAGAAAATATAATAGGGATATAGCGTATTAAATTGAATTAAATCTATTTCAAAAGATATTATTTTATAAGATCTCTGGTCCTTTTAAAGAAGAATTAAGTAATGATCATTTTCCTGGTTGTTAATGATAAAATATTATCTTAAAAATAACAGTTCAAAATGTTTCAGTTGACTGACATTCGAATCAACCACGTCAATTTTTAACTGGGAAGCTTTATCTACTATGACTCTTGTGAAGGATATTGAAGATGAACATTTGAAGTTCTTGGTAAACTGTGAATACATTGAAGCAGCGAAATGATTTCGAAATTTCAATGCTTCATGATAATGTCTATTTGTAATTTGTATTCGAATTGATGCAACATTCATTCGAATTCCACCCACTATAGCTTTAATGGGTCTTTGCTATGACTAAAATTGAAGAAGAGCAAGGAATTTTTCATTAACTTAAATGTTGTAGCAAATGGATATAAAGAATATGTGGGTCATTGTTTGGATAACTTAATACAGTTACTATCAATAAGTGGAAACATATATTCTACTCTCAATTTTTTTTCTTAACAGCTCATCAAGTGACAATTTACAAAATTTCAAGCTGGATTCTTCGTCGAAACGAAATCAGCGCAAGAAGATGTTCCAAATCTCCGTAAATAGGTATCTTGTTTCTGGAGATCTGAAATGTGATTTATTAGGCGAGAGAGCGTGACCAGTGAGAAAGAAGATCTTTGTATTCTGAGGTGAATGGAGAGGTAATTGCTGAAAAAGACACTCGGAGAAAGGTAGGAATGAGACTATAATTGATGGAGGAAGAATTTAATGTGGCAGTTATTATTAAACGGAATTCTGAAACTTTACCTAACTAAGTGAAATAACAAGCTATTCTTAGATTTCGTCAATCACAAATATCTAATATAATTATGGTATTAAGTAAAGTCGTACGTCATAGCTAAGAGAAGTAAGAGCCGAAACACACAAAAAAACACTATAAATACAATTAATGAAACAAATAATTAGGAGGACTTAAGCTTCTATAAAAAAATCATGGAAATGTAATGATTTATTCACTTTTTTATAGCATGGATTATTGAATTGATTTTGGAGAATGAGATACACAATATACATGTAGTAGACAACTCTTATTGAAGTCGATTTACAAGATATACCTAAATATTGAAAAGAACAGATTTTACTCACTAATGGTTGATAGAGCTCAAATTTCTTTCAGTAGTATCGGTGGTGAAAATTGTTGTTGATCTCCTGAGTTTAAAAAATAGCTCAGACTTCAAATTCGAATTCCCCATACCATATAATTTTTCATGGGTGAAATTACATTCATAAGGCATGAGATTGGAATAAGTCACTCAATATTGTAAATAATATCGAAACTTTACTAATCAAAGTTCGAAGTTAATAAGTTTTGATTTAGCACCAATTGAGATCGAATAAAACTTTCAAATTGGTATTGTGAATTTTGAACATAAGTTACGTATTCTCGATTTTATCCGTATTCCCATTCAATTCAGATAATAAACAATAATCTTCGTGTGGTCTCAATATACTAAGCACTCAAAATACTTAGGAGTTAAATATTTTACCAAACTTCTAATTCGTGAAAACAATTCGAATAATTTAGTCCTAAGTTCAAAACTGTCGCGTGTAAGTTTATTGGAAAGCAAATGTTGTAAAACAAAATTTTGGAAGAGCAATTGTTCGCACATCTTATGAGACAAGAACAGAAAGGAAGAACTGCAACTCATAGGAAAAGTTTGTAAAATTCATTTGCTAGCTGTTGTCCATTACGGTAATTATTGATCGTATTTTATCGTTATAATTATTATTTCAGACAGAACCTTCAGAAATGTGCATAAACTATGAATGTCTTAATTTCATGATATTTACGGTTGGATTTTTATTGATAATCATCGTAGATAAAAAAAAATAGCATCGGTTTTTAAGTCCTTTTTTGGAACAATTTTTAAAATAATAACCTACTGTTAATTACACACCGGTAATTAATTAGCACTTGGTAATTGTAAAATTATATTTTAGGATAGGTATAACACAAGGATTTAGTAGCCAGTAAATAGTTGAAATCTTCTAAGAAAAATGGTACCTTTCAAGTCAGAAAATTAGACAGAAAATTGTACAGTTTATCAAAGAAGAAAATGCTTACGAAGCATTTTCTTTGCAAGGATTTTCTGTGGAAATATCAATCGATTTACTATTAGATTGGGTTTATATATTATCCATTAAAATATGTTTGTAGACGTATACAATGCATAAAGATATATTTCAAGAGATGATATCTATTTTATTTATCCATGAATTGGAAAAAAAGGTAACACTCAATATTGACTTCAATATTTTTATCATAGAGGTTTATGGTGGGGTTATAGAAAATTAAATAGGGTCCTCTCTCAATCTTCTATGACATCATTGATAATGATCAAACATTATTTTTTACTCCAATGAAAAAAGTTTTATATCATATTATGGATATCATAAACCAATTATTTTATCAATGAAATCTTATTAAATCTTTTTATTGATTTCCTATGAAATTTTATCAATGGAGTTGTATTTCAGATCATTCATGCTATCTATCCATTCAATATATCAGCTCCGTATGAATATTTTAACACGACAATTATTATGTTCAGGGGGAATTCAGGGAGGAAATAAATATATTTATGAAATACAATGACCTTAAAATATATATAAATTATGAATTATAAACAATACCAAAGAATAGGCTAAACTTTACCTAGGTACTAAAGTGTATGCTTTTTGGGACCACATTATCCCAATATGGTTACAACATCGCCCCAATATTGTTACAACACTGTCCCAATATTACTACAACATTGCTCCAATAATATCACAACATTGTCCCAATATTGTTCCAACATTACACCATTATTGTGACAAAACTTTTAACTTACCCTAATTCTACACCAACAATTGTTTCACATATAAATAATTAGATTGTCTTCCAAGACCATTCCAGCTGATTCCTATTACGCTTAATAACTCCGTATGCAAATACCATTCCAGGTTGTGAAAAAATTCACACAATAATTCCCACAGGAATACAAATTTCCTCACAATCCTTCGTTTCCATCACAAAAATGTAAATGTACGGGGCTGCGAAACTTGATTTCATTATGAAATATTTCGTGTAACATTTTATAAGATGATCTTAGGATGAATACATAAACCATTGTAAACATTAAGCTGATTTTTTAAATTTATTGTTATTTTGAATTTTATTCGTGTAAAGGATGCACTCAGAGAAATGTCTTCTCAGTCTGGGACACTTATGAGTTTCACAGAGGGGCACAGAAACAAATGACACTTATATATAAAGCACTTAATTGTTTTATAATTATTTTAAGGCTGGGCTTAAACGTGTTTCAGTGTGATGCACTAAAGTGTCTTTATTTATTACCAAGCTGACTGAGCACTGCAGTCTTTATCGCTGATATTTCAAACTCTCCTTTCGCTCACATAAATTTATTGTCGGTATATCTTCTAGCGAAATGTTACAGTGTTTGAATGGAGCTTATAAAAAGAATGATGACAATAAATCATATTCTATTTATGATTTCCGTAAGATGCTATCTCAATCTTTCGAATAATAGAGTTTACAAATAAAGAGGATATAAAACACTCAGAGTTTGAATGGAAAGAGTTAAACATTATGAAGCAACTTATTACACAGGTGAAGAATTGGTTTGCCATTTCGAAATTGGTGATGCAGTTTAAAAATGAAATAATCACAATATTTGATTTCATTCATCATCTAACCTTTTAATTGTAGTTATATATTCATTAGATAATCACTAGATTTTTATATTAAACTATTATTCATTAAATATTTTTCCTATTACTTTACAAATTTTGAACTTTGAACTTCTTATTTAGAAATTATTAATCTTTACGATTTTGTGACTGTTTATTCAACTTTTTTTGTCAAATAAAAGTTGATTTGATTAATGTAAACATCATAACATATTTAAAAACCCGTCAAATGAAAATTGAACATTTTTTGGAATCACCTGTACTGAAATTAATTAGCGATATGAACATTAATGATATATGTTGATATGAAATGATTGATCAATCTGAACATTTATGGGATACACTATTGCTGAGATTATAGACTATTTAGTAATCACATACTGATGCCTTTATCTCAGTTTCATCCCTAACTCTGAAACATTTAAACCAACAGGAGAATTTAGGGAGCCTATATCTTCATGGTACGATAGGATACAAAGCAATATCTTGCAAATGAGTTTCAAAGACCTAAATAAGCACCAATTCTCCTGATGTTGAATCCACTCAGTGGATATCTGGCAATTCAATCGACTTAATAAGAACGATGCACCGACTCTGCACTGAGCTTACGGGTGACCATCGAAACGACTTGAGGAGGAAATTAAGGGTAACTGAAAGTAGGATCAATTATTCTTTAGAACAATTAAATTAAACACAGAAGTTATGGATGGGCCTGCGAAGATTAAGAAAAACCACCACCTATTCTTCTAGGGTAAGGTCAAACTTGACGATCATATAAGAAATAATGATATAATAATTGCTAGCAATGCAATTTTTGCTTATATGATCGAAAAAATATAACCGAACCATAATTCGGAACTTACACTATATCCATACCAAAACTGAATAAAATTAAAAATATGTTTTATTGTAAGAATTCTATTTCAAACTGAGAAAAGTCATAGAATGGTTTTGTGAAATCATTCATCACAAAATCTGACATTTTCATTCATTTTAATAATTCAAATTGGATGTCTTTATTAGAGACATTTAATTATAAGTAAACAGTTAGAGCTTATTAAATTTAATTGGAAACAGCGAAGCCTCTTCAGTAATTATGCAGGTAAATATAATTGTTACAATTGTTTTGATGTACAACTAAATACACAAATATATTGGCTAAGTATAATTAGGTAATTTTAAAATATTTCGCTGTATCTGGTAGCACATCTATTTTTATTCTAGGGTACAAAGATGGCATTTCTATTAAAATCGACACAAAAATTTAAATGTTATTCAATTTTCTTTTTTGTGGGATCAGGTCCACCATTTAAGGAACTGAACCCATCCCTCGTAGTAATGAAGGTAATTTCTCTCTGCAACCCAGGCAAGGAATTATCCTGGGATATTAGTGGAATATCCTGGGCAAGACAAATTGATTCCTTGGATGTTCCCTCCATAACCCTCCATATATTCCCTGGAATAAAGCGTTATATCTCGTGAAAGATCGAATTCTTCTTTTTTAATGGAAAAATGAGTGATCGTTTAATTTCTTAACTTAAACGATTTCTTAAATTTCTTAACTTACGAAATAAATGTTGTTTAGTTGTTTTATTTGAATATATTCTGACATTTAAATAATACCATTATATATTATACTGTATTTATATCTTAACTTCAGCCATACTATTATAATGCTTCATGGTTGAATTAATAAGACATTTCGTAATGAATTATGAAAATTATTGAAACATATATAAAGAATTAGATAATAATATGGGTGATTTATTTAACAAATTGGTGTATTTTTTTATTGAACTATAGAATGAGTTGTATAATGTATAAGAATAAGAATTTGTAAATAATTATTTATTTCTACGCATAAAATTGAAATTATAATCTAAAATTAAATCACAATTGGGAAAGTTAAAGAATTCAGGGGATTTATGAAAAATATGTTTTATTTTATGTATATCACGTATTACTGTACAAGCCAATATGAATTTTCACTCATATAGGCTTGATAAAATCTAGATTGATAAATGTTTTTTTAACTACTTTTATATGTGAAAATGTCAACTGTTTTTCAATTGCTTGTAACTTGTTTTATTACTGATGAAGATTATTATGGTGTATTTTCAAACATTTATGCATTCCCGTACACCACATTCAATTGTGGAAAACTGTTCCTTTATATTTAAGATAAATATTGAAAGTATACCTTGTACAACTGTACATATACTTTTTTGAAATGGATAACATATGTAATACATGTGTTTTTATATGGCTATGTGGTGAATTACATGCGGTTAATACCTGTTATAAGTATGGTAATTGATATGTAGCTATGATGAACCCAATAAAATCTGTATTTAATATGGCTTGAAAATGGAGTTTATAATTAATCACATGTTATTCATGTATTCGTATGAATTCAAAGTCCTTTCGCCGGAAACATTTTCACCGAAAAAAATTAACATTACTTACCTGAATAAGGTGTACCTATTTTACAGTAAAAAAAAAAGTAAAATATACATTTTGTCACTATTAAACCGTGCCGGGGGAAGGGGAAGGATGCCCCCCAACCAGATCACTTACCTAACCTTAGTCGGAAAATATCACTTTGAATTGGGTGAAAACGTGAAGTGTTTTTTTTTAACTTAAACTTTGTCGTGCAGCGAATGTGTTTTCGGCGAATGATTTTCCGGTGAAAGTGTTTTCGACGAATGGACCGGTCACCATTCGTATGATAGTTAGATTGGCGAAATAAGAATCACACATATTTTACTGTTTTGACAAATTATAAACATTAACTTAATGATACTTAACAATGCTATTTCAAATTGATTGCAAGGTATTTATTCTATATCTTGCTACTAAAATAATATCAACAGTTCACCAAAGAAATATGAAACTTAGTTTACCATCTTTGTATATATTTCTGGCTTTCATCAAGTAAAAAAGTATGAGTTCACACAGTACAAGAAAATACATTTTATAATAAAAAAACATATATTATTACTGAAACTTGAAATTAAAAATCCCATGAAGCTAATTAATTCAGTAACAACATTCCTTATTCAGTTCCATAACTTAATTTAACTTCAATAACAATAAATCATTGTTCCTATTAATATTTACATAGAAGATTATATGCTAATTTAAACAGTAAAATGAAAAAAAGTTTATATTTTGTTTTCTCAAGTATATTAATACGTATCTTTATTCTTTATGCGTAGTAAAATTGGTTTTAGTCTTATGGCTTTCATATACATAAAAATATAATTATTCATATGTACGAATGATTGTTTCCCCACTGTATACACATTATTAAGGAGACCGTAAATGGAAAAATCTGAAAATTGTATCGATTTTTTTATTTCAGTAATAGATACTTCATGGAAAATTTCGTATGAAAAAAAGTTTATGAAACTTCGTAAGTATATATAAAAATAAATTTTAAGACATTTTTGCTTCTGACGTTTTTTCGATTAGACGCATAAAAAGAGAGTTATTCGAAATTCGAACGAATTTCGAACCGTTTTTCAGTTTTTTAAATGTGTAGAACTCCGACAACTTTGAAGCTACGGCTTTGGGTTTTTTTTGCGTTCAAATTGCAATTCTATTCTCTACAAATGCCATTTGAATTTCGATTTTTTTTTTTCGGAATCTAAAATTTCGAATTTATTTTTTCGATTTTTTTTTTTTGAATTGATTTTTCAAAAACTAATACGAAATTCAAAAATCGGCTTCCAGCATTTTGTAGAGAATCAAATTGCAATTCGAATGCAAAAGAATCCAAAGCCGTAGCTTCAAAATTGTCGGAGTTCTATACTTTTAAAAAACGGTCTGAAATTCGTTCGAATTTCGAATAACTCATTTTCTATGCGTCCATTCGAAAAAATGTCTCGAACAAAATGTCTTACAATTCCTTTTTTCACATATACCTACAAAGTTCCATAAACATAACTTCATTAATAATTTTTTTTCCGAAATCCATGTACCCTTAACTTAACTTGAGTATTGGTGGTGCTATTAAAAGTTAAAGTGGGACTCCTCCCCATAACCTACTCTATCTGGATAGTCCGTTTATACCAGAGCTTAAATTAACCTAATTTGCGCTTTCTATTTTTACAGCGACTCTCATTTCCTTTCTGGAAGTGGATTATAGTCTGTACAGTCAGTTATTGTCAGTGAAGTCATATTTGTTTCAGAATTTTGTTTCAAATTTATCCTTTCATAACATTGATGACATGACTGACTTTTACAATTGTGAAAACTAGCGTTACAGTATGTTAACAGGAATATATTTCAGTATTGAACTAAATGATTTCTCTGACACATTTATAATGAATAAATGTATTTGGCTAAATTGTCATTTATTCCGTCTATATTAATAAAATATATTAGTTCAACGAACATGATGATTTTGATTGGAATATGATTTTATATATAGATGAAAGTCACGTAGAACTCAGACACTCACCGTAGTTAGACAATGGGCATTAGCAAAGGTAAAGTTCCAATTTGACCTTCAGAAATTTTGGATTATCAATAGTACTATTGTACTATTAATCTTACCGATCAATTTTATGAAAGTGAATGACTCCCCTTCTTCAAAAGGACCGAAAAAATTTTTTTTATTGGACACCAGAAATACATTCGCTTAATAAAATTTCCTTTCATCGTAATACAAATTTACTGTATAGTATTTTTTCCTGTAGAAAATAACTAATCTCGACATCAATGGCCACCTTTCAACCTCAATTTCAGAGGCATTCCACAAATACATCTATTGCCGCCAAAGAGAAAATCAGATTAGTAGAAGTTAGGCCACTCTTCTTTACTCGTCAGCTTACAATGGAAAATAACGGTAACTGGAACTTGGGGAGAAAATGAGAAAAAAGTACATTAGGACGGGGCTTACAATGGAGTATAACGTTAACTGAAACTTTGGGAGAGAAGTGGTAAAAAGATATATAAGTACAGGGCTTACAATGAAAAATAACGTCAACTGAAACTTTAGGGAGGGAAACGGGAAAAAGATACATAAGTGACAAATAACGTTAACTGTGGTGTAGATAAATGGGAAATATATAATACATCAATACGGGGCTACAATAGAAAATAACTTTAACCGAAACTTGGGAGAGAAATAAAAAAAGAAACATCTTTACGGAGAATAGAAAAGGATAAAGAGAGGAAACTTGACGAGATAAATTCGAAAATGTAGTACAGGTGGCTATAAAAAGTTCGCATTTTCTAAAAAAATTTATATTTTCAACCATGAAAGGAAGAAATACAAATTAATATTAATACCAGTCAATTTCTCACTGTCTCAATTTATCTTTACACACATTGAGAGGTAATTTTTCCTCTTATTCTTGATATATTATCTGTAATGTTCTTGGTACTAGTTGGTGCATTTATCTCAAATTAATTATAATAATTTCGCCTTAAATTTTCGACTGTGTTCAAGTCTGGAGACTGACTCGAATATTGTAAGAAATCTACGAGAAGATGATTTTATTAGAAAAAGTTGATTTTATACAATAATGAAACGTAAACCGTAAGTAGTACCTACTGTAAAAATGCATAATTACACGTATATTAATATAAATTTTTATCTATTTTTTAATTTATTTGTAATGTTTTGATAAAAAAATCGGTCTCCCCACGCTACCTCATGTCCCCACGCTACCTTATGTCTCCCCACGCTACCTCATGTCCCCACGCTACCTTATGTCCCCACGCTACCTCATGTCCCCACGCTACCTTATGTCCCCACGCTACCTCATGTCCCCACGCTACCTTATGTCTCCCCACGCTACCTCATGTCCCCACGCTACCTTATGTCCCCACGCTACCTCATGTCCCCACGCTACCTTATGTCCCCACGCTACCTTATGCCCCCCACGCTACCTTATGTCTCCCCACGCTACCTTATGTCTCCCCACGCTACCTTATGCCCCCCACGCTACCTTATGTCCCCACGCTACCTTATGCCCCCCCACGCTACCTTATGTCCCCACGCTACCTTATGTCTCCCCACGCTACCTCATGTCCCCACGCTACCTTATGTCCCCACGCTACCTTATGTCCCCACGCTACCTTATGTCCCCACGCTACCTCATGTCCCCACGCTACCTTATGCCCCCCCACGCTACCTCATGTCCCCACGCTACCTTATGCCCCCCCACGCTACCTTATGTCTCCCCACGCTACCTCATGTCCCCCCGCAACCTTATGTCTCCCCACGCTACCTCATATCCCCACGCTACCTTATGTCCCCACGCTACCTTATGTCCCCACGCTACCTTATGTCTCCCCACGCTACCATATGCCCACCCCACGCTACCTTATGTCCCCCCCCCCACGCTACCTTATGTCTCACCACGCTACCTCATGTCCCCACGCTACCTTATGTTCCCACGCTACCTTATGTCCCCACGCTACCTTATGTCTCCCCACGCTACCTCATGTCCCCACGCTACCTCATGTCCCCACGCTACCTTATGTCTCCCCGCTACCTTATGTCTCCCCACGCTACCTTATGTCTCCCCACGCTACCTCACGTCCCCACGCTACCTTATGCCCCCCCACGCTACCTTATGTCCCCACGCTACCTTATGTCCCCACGCTACCTCATGTACCCACGCTACCTTATGCCCCCCCACGCTACCTTATGCCCCCACGCTACCTTATGTCTCCCCACGCTACCTTATGTCCCCACGCTACCTCATGTACCCACGCTACCTTATGTCTCCCCACGCTACCTTATGTCCCCACGCTACCTTATGTCCCCACGCTACCTTATGTCTCCCCACGCTACCTTATGCCCCCCACGCTACCTTATGTCTCCCCACGCTACCTTATGCCCCCCACGCTACCTTATGTCCCCACGCTACCTTATGCCCCCCCACGCTACCTTATGTCCCCACGCTACCTTATGTCCCCACGCTACCTTATGTCCCCACGCTACCTTATGTCTCCCCACGCTACCTCATGTCCCCACGCTACCTTATGTCCCCACGCTACCTTATGTCCCCACGCTACCTTATGTCCCCACGCTACCTTATGTCCCCACGCTACCTCATGTCCCCACGCTACCTTATGTCCCCACGCTACCTTATGTCCCCACGCTACCTTATGTCCCAACGCTACCTTATGTCCCCACGCTACCTCATGTCCCCACGCTACCTTATGCCCCCCCACGCTACCTTATGTCTCCCCACGCTACCTCACGTCCCCACGCTACTTTATGTCTCTCCACGCTACCTTATGTCTCCCCACGCTACCTTATGTCCCCACGCTACCTTATGTCCCCACGCTACCTTATGTCTCCCCACGCTACCTCATGTCCCCACGCTACCTTATGTCCCCACGCTACCTCATGTCCCCACGCTACCTTATGTCTCCCCACGCTACCTCATGTCCCCACGCTACCTTATGTCTCCC
>CANNZV010004566.1:0-39121 GCA_947561585.1 Caprella mutica
CATGAAAGGACGCTTAACGGTAAATATCATTTCTTCCAATCTGCCTGGTACCGACTTAGATTCTGCGGCACGCTATCAGCGTTCACGCGAAGTGATTACTATTCTAAAACAAGCTTGGACACAAGACGAAATTAATTTTAAAGGCGATTTTTATACTATAAATTTACCTTCTGAACCCGTCAAACCTTACCAACAAAATGGGGGCCCTTTGCTTTATTTTGGCGGCTACTCACCAGCGGGAGTTGACCTCTGTGCAGAACATTGTGATGTGTATCTGATGTGGCCCGAAACAGAAGCAAAACTCCAAGGCTTGATGCAAACAATGAGCGACAAAGCAGCAGCTTATCAACGAACGGTTGACTTTGGTTTGCGGGTGCATGTGATTGTACGGGAGACAGAGTCAGCCGCAAGAGCTTGGGCTAATCGCCTGATGTCAAAACTAGAAGCCGAAAAAGGAAAAGAGATACGTGAACGTGCATTGGACGCACAATCTTACGGTGTTTCGCGTCAAGCAGATATGCGCGCCCAGTCTGATGAGGAAGGCTTTGCAGAGCGTCATTTGTGGACAGGCATAGGTAGAGCTAGGTCGGGTTGCGGTGCGGCATTGGTGGGTACGCCAGACCAAATTTTAGCCAAAATAAAACGCTATATGGATATGGGTATTCGTTCTTTTATTTTTTCGGGTTATCCGCATTTGCAAGAATGTGAGTTGTTTGCGAAGTACGTATTGCCCGAATTGAAAACGATTTCCTTGCCGAAATTGCAAGGACGTATTCCTGATGTAGAACCACTCACGCCATTAGGTGCTGGAGAACGGAAATAATACTTATATAGTTGATTTATTTAGAGTCTCCCTAATAAATTAGGGGACTACATTATTAATATTATGACAATAGACCTAATCATTGTACTTCTTTATTTTATTATTGTATTCACCGTTGCGATCACAGGGCGGCAAGGAAAAGAAGTGAGTAGCGAAGAGTATTTTTTGAGTAATCGCAATTTACCTTGGTACTCTATCGCTATTTCTACCATAGCCACCAATGTGCAAGGTTATCAATTCCTTGGCATGATGGGGTCGGCATATTTATATGGTTTGGCGCAAGCCAATTTTGAAATCAACGCGATACAAGGTCTATGGATGGCAGCATTTATTTTTGTTCCCTTGTATCTAAAAGAACGCGTCATTACCATCACTCAATTTATCCAAAAACGATTAGGCAAGACGATAGGTTTATTTTATTCTTTAGCAAATTTATTGCTATTTGCGACGATAGGATTGGGAGCAGCATTGTTTTGGGGAGCCTATGCTGCAGAGAAAGTTTTTGGGGAGTATCTGTATTTTATAAGTGATAGTCAGATGATGCGGGTAAGTGTCTTGATTGTCTTTTTAGGTATTTTTTCGGCAACCTATACTTACTTTGGTGGACTGAGTGCCGTGGTCAGAACGGATTTGATACAGTTTGTAATATTGACCATTGGTGGCTTTACGGTGCTTTATGTCTCTTTGAAACACCTCGGCGGTTGGGGTAAACTCTACGAACTCCAAGCTACCCGCGACCTCATGCACCTACACCTTCCCGCCGACCATAAGACACTACCTTGGGTGGGCATGATAGGCTTATTGTTTATGAATATCAATTACTGGTGCGCCAACCAAGTGGTGATGCAACGCTCACTCGCGGCGAGAAGTCTCAAAGATGCTCAAATAGGGTTGATGGTAGGTGGAGTGATGAAGTATGTCATGGCGGTTATCATCATCATACCGGGCATTGCCTTGGTAGGAATTTTAGCAGACAATCCATTGGCGGACCCTGATGGTGCCTATCCGTTTGTCGTTAAAAACTTTTTACCTACGGGCGTTAGAGGCTTGATTTTATGTGCCTTATTTGCGTCTTTGATGAGTACAGTCGATTCGCTTTTCAATTCCTTAGCAACGCTTTGGTCTATTGATATTTATAAAGGTTATTTGAAAAAAGATGCCACCGATGCAGAAGTTGTTCGTACAGGACGCAGAACTATTTTGGTCACTTTTATGACAGGCATCTTGATGGGCTTTGCCATTTTATACTATAAATTGGCTCAACCCAATACGGCTTTCACCCATAATTTAAATGCAACACGTTATTTTTTCAATACTGGATTTGTAGTGGTTATCCTATCTGCTGCCTTCTTGATTATCAAGAGGCAATGGGTTATCCTAACTGGTTTTTTGATGACAGGTACAATGTATGCTTTATCATTTTACATTTATGATAACCAAGAACTCAACTACCTCATAAGAGCTATGATTGTGATTATGATTTCTTTATCCTTTGTAACCATTTTAGCACTCACCAAGGAAGGATTTCGTTCTGCCAAAGAATATTACAAAGCGGCTACGCCACAAATTGGATGGTTTGGATTGGCTATGTTGGCGAGTTTGATAGCGTTGCATATTATTTTTCATTAGGTTGAATAGTATTAGAGTTTTGACAATATTTTAGTTTTTCAGCGAAGAGCTGTTCAAAAAATAAAAAATATTTTTGGCTAAAAGTAGCCAAAGATTAAGTGTTCGGTGGTTTTTTTTTAGTTTTTATGACGACATCGAAGTGTTGTCGTTTCTTTTTGATATTACCTTTACCTTTTTTTGAAGTTTTGGGTAAAAATGGTTTTTTATCAAAAGTTAAAAAAAGTTTTTCAACCGAACGATATGTTTTAGCCATAGATAGCTTATCAGCTTTGGGTGGTGGATTGGTTTTATTTCGTTCCCATTTTTGAGGGACAAAATTTACCTGATCGGCTGCTACATATAGTAACCAATTAGCTAACTGGTTCACCAGTAAAAAATTATCTAAATGCTGAACATCTTCGCAATCATAAGTATCTAAGAACATTTTTTGTTTATTAAACCGAAAAGACGGTTCAATATCATAACGATGACGGTAATCCCAATAGGCTTGTTGTAAAGAGATTTCTGTTTTTCTTTTTCCAAAAATTCCGAAGAACATTTCTCTTTTAAAAACAAGTTCGCCTGTGGAAGCATCTATAACTTTGACTCCGACTAAATCGAATGGCTTGTGTTTCATACAATGTCCATTTTTGGTACGAATTTTCAAATCATCCCATCGATGAAGCTGGATGATTATTGGTCGTCCTTTTTTAGTCGTCGCTTCAATTTGCGCTGTTTGAGAACAAGGTAAATCATAAATCGTTATCTGTTCTTTTTCATAAGTTTTTCCTGTTTTAGGAGCTTTTCCTTTATGTATTCGAGTCTGATTTCTCAAATAGAAACAGTCTTGATATACTTTGGGCGTACCTCGTATAACTCGTGGATTATCTTCAATAGCTGCCGAAGCGGCTGTAAAAACCTTTGAACCACAACGAAAACGACTAATACAGACTAAGTTATCCTCTTCATAAAGCGGACTTAAATAACCCGCATGAGTGTAACTACTGTCTGTAGTATTGATAATTAAATCATATTTCAAGCTAGGGAGCAAAGTAGGCAAAAGTGCCTTGATTTGCTCTACAGCATAACTGCTCTCAGTCTGATCTATAGGAACTCGACCCCTCGATAAAGGTAGAGACCATCCAGATTCAGCTGACAAATTAATACTTGACAATGGATAACCAATTCCCAAAGGTTTGTTCCCTCTAATTACCGTATTGGATCTTTTGACATGCTGTCGATTTTCCAACGTAGGAGAATGCTCTTTTAGTAATGGGGTAACATCTGTTTGTAGTAATACACGTTTTTGAGGCTTGACATATTTTAAACACTGTCCCAGTATTTGCTCTTTTCGATAATCGTAGTCTTTTTCCTTTTTTGCCAATTCATGTATTGGTTTAAAAACACTCGAAAATTGATAATGAAATACGGGACTAGTACTTAATTCAACTAAACTATCAGCTTTCTGATAGCTTGACAGTGCCATGACTAGGTTCGCTAGAGATTTGGAACGATTTATGTCCATCTCTAATATATCATGGCAGAATTGCTCGCTTGGATTTTTCACACCTTTCCTAATGCAAGTAATCTGCCTATTTTTTTGCCTACCTCTAATCTGTCAAAACTCTAAAATAGTAGGCAATCAATAAAAAAAATAGTTACTTTTACAGTAGAATATCCTTTGAATTTATTTCTCTTTTCAAAACTGATGCATGTTATTCAATTCACTTGAATATTTCTTCTTTCTAGGTATCGTTTTCATCATCTACTGGAGTTTCAGACATAAACTCCAAGTGCAGAACCTGCTACTCCTTGTAGCAAGTTATTTTTTTTATAGCTTGTGGGATTACCGTTTCTTATCCTTGATTATTATTAGTTCTTTTACGGATTATGTGATTGGTTTTTATTTAAGTGAATCTACGGACAGTAAACGGCGGAAACGTTTACTTTTGGTAAGTTTGGCAGTCAATCTAGGTATCTTATTTTTATTTAAATATTATAATTTTTTCATTGACTCCTTTGGGATATTATTAGAAACAGCTGGCTTAAAAGCGAATATTCATACCCTATCAATCATCTTACCTGTGGGCATTAGTTTTTATACCTTTCAAACCTTGAGTTATACGATAGATATTTATAACGGAAAAATAAAAGCTACAAAAAATATGCTTAGTTTTTTCACATTTGTTTCTTTCTTTCCACAACTTGTTGCAGGACCTATAGAAAGGGCATCTAATCTGCTCCCTCAATTTAATAGAAAAAGAACAATCGATGCTGACGATATCTCTCAAGGATTACGGCAAATTATATGGGGCTTGAGTAAAAAAGTACTTATCGCGGATAACTGTGCTATTTTTGTAGATGAAATATTTAACCATTACGATACTATTGGCAGTGGTATTTTGTGGCTTGGAATGATCTTGTTTGCTTTCCAAATTTATTGTGACTTTTCAGGTTATTCTGATATAGCAATAGGTAGTGCGCGTTTATTTGGTATAGAGCTTAAACAAAATTTTGCCACGCCCTATTCATCCAAAGGCTTTCAAGAATTTTGGAAAAGATGGCATATTTCTCTATCCACTTGGTTTAAGGATTATGTATTTATTCCTTTAGGTGGTAGCAGAGTATCTAGCGGTCGGAGAACTATAAATATTTACATCACGTTTTTGGTTAGTGGCTTATGGCATGGAGCCAATTGGACTTTTGTGTTTTGGGGGTTTCTTCATGCTACGCTTTATGCCTTAGAAGCTTACTTCAAAAAAAGTAAGCTTCTTGTAATTTCGTCACTAGGAAAAGTTGGAGTTGTTCTAAAAATATTTTTTGTTTTCATAATGATATGTTTTACATGGCTATTTTTTAGGTCGGACACTATTAGCGATGGATTTTTGTATTTGTATAGAATGTTTTTTGTGCATGATATCAATTGGACTTTTACACTTACCAAATTAAAACTCGAGACTTCATTACTTTATTTTACTTTTATTGCTATTGTGACAATGACTATAGTAGAAACAATTAACCGAAATAAGACTCATGGATTGGAAAGAATAAATCAATCATTTTTTGTCCGATATCTTGTTTATTTAGTACTTTCATTACTAATATTAGAATTTTTGGTACAAGATCAACCCTTTATTTACTTTCAATTTTAAACAAATGAAACAAGTTATTTTTAAATTAATCCTAACTTTTAGCTCCTTGTGTTTTATTCTATTTTTTTTAAATAAAAATAGTGATGTCTATTATTATACAGATTATAAGTTAGCATCCAAGTATAAATATCTTGAAACAGCAGGAGACAAATTTAATACACTAGTCATTGGTTCTAGTCATATCAATCGTCAATTTAATACAGAGATTTTTAATGAAAAAACAGGTCGTAAATCATTTAATCTAGGACAAGCAAGAATGTTGACTTTAGAGTCAATGTATAATTTAGAAAATATTTTAGACCGTAGTTATTTATATCCCAATCTAGATCAAGCAATATTACTTTTTGATGGCGGTATAATGGAGAAATCAGAAGATAGAATGAGCATGATAAAAGAACGCTATTATTTAGATTGGACTAGATTCAAATTAGCATTCAAATATCATCTCAATAATAAATCTTACAATCAATCATGGAGATATACTTATTTATACATTTACAATGCTTTTTCAGTTGGTCAAATTAAAAAATTTTTTTTAGGAAATCCAGAGCGGATTAGTCCAAAAATAGAAAAAGCAGATGGATTTTCACCTTATCCTAATAATACTAGGTATTCAAAAACCTTTTATAAAAAAAATGAGACCTATATTATGGATGGATATGATTTTAAGACAAAGAATTTGAATCCACCGATAACATCCAATAATCAAATTTTGATAAATGAATTTGAAAGACTTTCAAAAAAGGCAGCCAAGAAAAATATTGAGCTTATTTTATTAATTCCTCCGAATAGAAATTTTCATCTTAAAGTTACTAACTTAAAATGTATCTACTTAGGAGATGGGGTTGATTTTCCTGCATATTTTGATGCTAGAAATAGATTTAATAAAGGTCACTTAAATAAGAAGGGAGCCCAAATTTATACAGATCGAATAGTGAAACTGTATAATCAAATGAAGTAGTCATTTACTTACTCATTCTCCTCAAAGTTGCCAGTTCTTTATACTTCTCTCTCGCTTCTGCGGCAGGATAACCAAAATAGGTTTTGCCTGCTTCCAAATTTTTGGATACGCCTGATTTTGCCAATATCACTACGCCCTCACCGATATGCAAATTTTGAGCAATACCTACCTGTCCATACACGGTTACGTTATCTTCCAAAATAGTTTTGCCACCGATACCGACTTGTGCTGCGAGTAAACAGTTTTTGCCAATAACGACACCGTGTCCTATTTGTATCTGACAATCTAACTTAGAACCTTCGCCAATAATGGTATCTCCCGACACGCCCTTAGCAATCGTACAACCTGCACCTATCAGCACCTTGTCTTCGATAATCACCCGTCCGCCCGAACGCCACTGCTTGTAACCTTCCGCATATTTTTTGAAATAAAAAGCATCCGATCCTATTACGGAACCCGATTGTATTACAACATTATTACCAATAATTGTATGTTCTTGAATGGTCACATTGGCTTGTATATAAGCATGTTTACCAATGCGCACTTGATGCCCTACGACTACGTTGGGTTCCAAAATAGCAGAGGGATGTATCAGGGCAGAATCACTAATCATATTAGTGATGGCTTGGAAAGGTCGGTGTTTTTTTACGATATAATCATAAGCTTCAAAGGGCTGTTCGCACACTAGTAGCACCTTGCCTTTTGGGCAATCCACTTTTTTATTGAGGAGGATAATCGTCGCAGCCGATGAGAGTGATTTCTCAAAATATTTTTCTACATCTACAAAGGTGATATCTCCCGATTGTACTTTGTGAATTTCGTTGATGCCAGTGGCGAGAAGATTTTCGTCTCCTATTATTTCAGCTTTTATTTTTTCAGCTATTTCCTTTACAGGAATGGGTGTGCGAAATTTCATAATTTTTCTTTATGTGTTGCAGTTTATTTCTCCACAGAGTTTATATCAATTTATTTTTCTCTGCATCTCTGCACCTCAGCGTTTTATTATTTTATTATTGCCTTCTCAAAACAGCTCTTTGCATCACGGCCATGGGATAAGCTTTTACTTCTGGAATTTCTTCGCCATCTACTACTTCTTCCCCTGTTATACTCACGGGTGTCAAGCTACCAGAAAATATCGTCCAAATGATTTCATCTCCTCGCTTTTCATTGATAGTTGTCAGCATATTGCCTGCCACTTCAAAACGTTGCACCAAAGAATTGCCTAATAAATAAGCTTCCATTTGAATAGAATTTTTCTCATCTACGGCATACCTTCCTTTTTCCGCATCGATGGTGACCAACTCGTAAGGACGCAAGCCTTCCACCTTGTCTTCACCATAAATAATATAGAAAGTATGGTTGTCAGAAGTATCAATAGGCAAAATATGCAATTCCATGGGAAGCGATCTTTTTTTTCCTTTACCTGTGTAAATATTCAAATCACCCGTCCATATACCTTCCCACGATTGCGGAAAGGGCAAGGTGTCTCTAGGATCAATTGATGGCGCATAAGCGGGAATAATGGCTTGAGGAACGACTCTTTCATTACATGCCGACACTAATAACAGAAGCAAAAAACTGCTAAGTACAATAGGTATAGTTTTCATATAAAATTTAAAATTCAAAGATACTATCAGGTAGTTTTTTTCTTTCAATCTCTATCGCTTTATATAGGGTAACCTTTTTTCTTTCAACTCCATCAGAACGTTTGGAGTGAGTTATTAATTTTGCCTCTAAAGCAATTAAGCCAAGACTATTTCCAAAAAGATATCCACTCATATTCCAGTTTTCATCAATAACATATGTTAATGATTCATCCGTAAGAATTTGAATCTCTTGTGTAGCTTCGTTTCCAGCAAAATAGGTAGTCTCAAAACTTAGGGTGTACTCTTTTTGGTTTCCTTTTAATTCAAAGAATAGAGAATCCTTATGACTTTCTGTTACACTTTTTATTCTGTTTTCATTTAATTCAACAAAATCCATTTTACCACTAACATAATATAATATTGAAGTGTTTTGTAGAGAGGGTTTAGAAAAATCATAAAGCTCATCAGATATACCTCCATACTGTTTCCTCAGTCTTCCTTTTCTCTCAATTCTTACTTTATCTTTTCCAAAATAATAAACAAGGGTATCAGGAGAAGGATAAGATTCTGATATAGAGATATAGGTGATGTATCCTTCGAAATTAGTAGCATGTGTTTGAGAATATACCATATTCAAGTTGAAGAATATTAAAGTATATGTGATTATAAATCTAAAATGCATTATTACTTTTATTTATTTTCATTAATGTGCCTCCAACCAATTTTCGCCCGTATCCATTTCTACCAAAATAGGTACTTTCAAATTAGGAATCGCATTCCTCATTTTATCCTCAATCATATTTTTCAGCTTTTCCAACTCTGGTTTGTGCGCATCAAAAACGAGTTCATCATGCACCTGCAAAATCATTTTAGATTGATAATTGTCTCGTTTCAATTCTTTGTGAATATTAATCATCGCAATCTTTATCATGTCGGCTGCCGTACCTTGTATAGGTGTATTGACGGCGTTGCGTTCGGCGTGGCTGCGTATCATCCCATTGCGAGAGTCGATATCTCTTAGATAACGTTTGCGACCTAAAAGTGTAGTGACGTAACCCGTTTCTCTTGCCTTCTCCACGACTTCATCCATATAGGTTTTGAGTCCCGAGTACTGTTTGAAATATTGCTCAATCAACTCTTTTGCTTCGGCTCGCTTAATGTCCAACTGTTTAGAAAGATTGGTTGCACCAGCACCATAAATAATACTAAAATTTACCGTCTTGGCTTTGTAACGATGTTCTTTGGTTACCTCTTCATAAGGTACTTCAAAAATACGCGCCGCCGTGGCTGTGTGAATATCTTGTCCTGCTTGGAAGGCTTCAATCATGGCTTCGTCTCCACTAATTTCTGCGATAAGTCGCAACTCTATTTGGGAATAATCTGCCGCTAATAAAATGTATTCCTCAGAACGTGGAATGAAAGCCTCACGCACCTTTGCGCCTTGCTTGGTACGTATCGGAATATTTTGCAAATTAGGATTATTGGAACTCAAACGACCCGTGGCAGCCAAGGCCTGATTGAATGAACTATGTATGCGCCCTGTGCGTGGATTGATCATTCGCGGCAAGGCATCCACATAGGTAGATTTCAGTTTTGCCAAACCACGATACTTCAAAATATTTTCTACGATAGCATGATCCTTGGCGAGTTCCGTCAGTTTTTCTTCATTGGTGGAGTACTGTCCCGTCTTGGTTCTTCGCCAGCGGTAAGGAATTTCTAATTTATCAAAAAGCACTTCGCCCACTTGCTTTGGAGAGGCAATATTAAACTCTACACCTGCTTGGTCATAGATACCTTTTTCAAAGGAAGCGATTTCTTTTTCCAAAACTTTGGAATAGTCATTTAGATAATCTGCATTGAGATTGATGCCATTATATTCCAATTCTACCAAGGCTTGAATCAGCGGTTCTTCTACTTCTTTATACAATTTTTCTACCTCATCTTCTTTGAGTTTGGGTGTCAGAATCTCTTTAAGTTGAAGCGTAACATCTGCGTCTTCAGCCGCATAATCCACAACCTTTTCTACAGGCACATCTCGCATAGATATTTGCTTTTTGCCCTTACCTATCAGTGTTTCTATCGAAATAGGTTGATACTTCAAATAGGTTTCTGAGAGGTAATTCATGTTGTGGCGCAAGTCTGGCTCAATAAGGTAATGCGCTATCATGGTGTCAAAAATTCTGCCTTTTACCTCCACATCATACCACTTCAAAATGATGGCATCGTATTTGAAATTTTGAGCTACTTTTTCAATTCCTTCATTTTCAAAAATGCCTTTAAATTCATGCACCATAGCTTTGGCTTCCTTTTGGTCGGCAGGTATGGGGACGTACCATGCTTGATTCGCTTTGATGGCAAAAGACATCCCAACTATTTCTGCTTCATTGGCATTGATAGAGGTAGTTTCCGTATCAAAACAAATGCTTTTTTGTTGAGATAATAAATCAATTAATTCCTTTCTCTTTGCTACTGTGTCAACTAATTGATAATCTTTTTTTGTTGTATTAATATTATTTTCAGAAACGGAATGCGCTTCAGGGACAAGGCGTGGCGGCGCAGCTATTTTCACTGCTTTGTCAAACAAAGAGCCTTGCATAATCTTTGCTGGTTCGGCAGCAGCCGATTCGCCCAATATATTTCTAGCCAAAGATTTGAATTCCAATTCTTTGAACAGTTCAGATAATTTATCTCTATCAAATTCCTCGATAAGGAAAGCCTCTGCATCAAAATCGACGGGTACATCTATATCTATAGTCGCTAATTTTTTGGACAAGATGCCTTGCTCCGCAAATTCAATCACCTTTTCTTTTTGCTTGCCTTTGAGCTGGTCTGTGTTTTCCAACAAGCCTTCTAGTGAATCAAATTGAGCCAATAATTTTACCGCAGTTTTGGCGCCAATGCCGGGTATTCCTGGAATATTATCTACGGCATCCCCTTGCATACCTAAAATATCAATCACTTGGTCTACACGTTTGATTTGAAATTTCTCCAGGACCTCTTCTACACCTAATATATCTATCCCATTGCCCTGTCGAGAAGGTTTGTACATAAAAATATTTTCGGAAACCAATTGCGCATAGTCCTTATCAGGCGTCACCATGTACACTTTGAATCCTTCTTTCTCCGCTTTTTTGGCAACCGTGCCTATCACATCATCTGCCTCATAACCCTGCATTTCGATAATCGGAATTTTAAATGCCCTTATGATATCTTTAATGTAAGGTAAAGCAATGCTAATATCCTCTGGTTGTGCTTCTCTATTGGCTTTATAGGGTTCATACATTTCATGCCTAAAGGTTGGTCCTTTCATATCAAAAGACACGGCAATATGAGAGGGGTCTTGTGATTTCATCAAATCCCAAAGCGTACGCACAAAACCCGTAATAGCGGAAGTATTGACGCCTTTAGAGTTGATCAAAGGACGTGTAATAAATGAAAAATGGGCACGGTAAACTAAGGCGTGACCATCGAGTAAGAATAACTTTTTTTCGGACATTTTCTCATTTTTGATTTTATAGTCGAAAGATAGGGAAAATAAAAATATCGTTTTAATCACACGAACATATAATTAATAGTTGAGTAGCAGAACTTGAATAGATTGATATGTCTTTATTAACCCAACCCTTTCTTGCATTTTTCCATTTTAGTTGAAAAAACGCAATTCATTCCCTTCCTTTTGAAAAGGGATTGGCGTCAAGCTAAAAGAAATTTTAGTGTAAATAGTTTTTTGAACGCAGAGGCGCAGAGGGCGCAGAGTCATATATTCACTCTGCGTCTCTGCATCTCCGCGTTCAATATGTACTTAGCTTGACGCGTATTCCTTAAAAGGGAAGGGAGGGAATTCTGACTGAAAGGAAGAAGGAAGAGAAGGGTTTGAAAGGTATCAGCAAGATAAGTTTTATCCCGAACATATAATTAATAGTTAAATACTTTTGCAGGCTTGATTTAATAGTGTAAAATTGCATAATGTTTGAGTTCAAAAAATCATATAATATATGTCTGACTTCTCCAACATAAAGAAAAATATGTCTAGCCTTGAAGCTCTAGAACGTGAGTTGAACCTCAAACAACTCCAAATCAATCGTTTGTTGAATATCACTCAAGCCATTAACAGCAATGTCTCTGCTGATGGGTTGTTTAATATGTATGCTTCTTTTTTGAGTTGGGAAATGGGCATCACAAAGATGGCTTTGTATATTTTCCAGGATGAAGAATGGCTTTGTACTTCTTCTATAGGCATACCCGAAATAAAATTAATACAAGATATTAGTCATGTCTTTCCAGAGTTTACGCGCATAGAAAATGTTTTGGATTCGGATATACCACTCATCAAAGAATTTGATGTCGTCATACCTGTGCATCACAAAGAAAGGGCTATTGCCTATGTTTTTATAGGAGGTTTTGGAGAAGATGAGGATATGTATAATAAAGTACAATTTATCACAACCATCACCAATATCATTGCCGTTGCCATAGAAAACAAGCGGCTGTTTAAGCGTCAGTTAGAACAGGAACGACTCAAGCGTGAGATGGAAGTAGCTAGCGAAATGCAATTGATGCTAGTCCCTGCCGTGCTCCCTTCGGGCGACTGCTACGAACTAGCGAGTATCTACAAACCACAAATTGGTGTAGGTGGAGATTACTTTGATTTTCTTGATTTCGAAAAAGATAAATTCGCCTTTTGTGTGGCAGATATCTCTGGTAAGGGCGTAGCGGCGGCCTTATTGATGGCAAATTTCCAAGCCAACTTGCATAGCCTCATCAAGGCCAATCCCAAATTAGATGAGTTCATTCATGACCTCAATACGTCTGTTTTTCGTATCACACACGGCGAACGTTTTATTACTTTTTTTATAGCCGAGTTTAACGAAAAAACTAGAGAACTAAACTATATCAATGCGGGACACAATCCGCCCTATATCGTTATGAATGGTGAAATTAAGCTTTTGGATAAAGGCTGTACCATTTTAGGTTCTTTCAAGACTTTGCCCGGCAATGTGGAAATGGGAACCCTTAAAATTGATAATGAGGCCATGATTTTGACTTATACCGATGGCTTGTCTGACCTGAGAGATGATAGCGGCGATTTCTTAAACGAACAGCTACTCAAAGATTTTTTATTAAACAATCTCAACCTCTCCGCAGAAGCGTTCAATAATCGATTGATGGAACGTATAGAAGCCTTCAAAGGCGACCAAACCTACCCCGACGACTTCACGGTGTTAACTTGTAAGATTTTTGCTAATCCTTCTTGTTAGGCTTACCTTTTGATTTTGTCCGATTAAGACCTTATTTTTGTATAAAACCCCAAGATGCGAATAACGAAAGTAAATAAGGAGATTTTTGAGAAAAAATGCTTGCAAAGCAGATTTTGAATCAAAACCCGACGAATTTATCTTTCTTAAAAATTATCTGCATCTTGCTACAAATATTATGCTTTAAATGGATATTAATTGGATTCGTATCTACAAAACTAAAGAACTTTATCAGGCGAAAGTCATTGAAGCTTTACTAAAAGATGCTGGTATTGCCTGCCAATTGATGAATAAGCAGGACTCTATGTTGGTCTTTGGGTTTATAGAAATTTATGTGCCAGAAGCCTTACAAAAAGATGCACTCGTTATTATTGATAATAATCAAGATCAATTGGAGAATTGGAATTAGTATACTTATTAAAATGTTAATCCTTCCAATTGACTCATCTTTTTTCTATTTACGCTTGTTATAGCTAAAATTAAAATATTATGATAAGATCAATTTTCCTATCCGCTCTCTTGTTGAGTTTATTCTTTGTTGCCTGTGGGCAAAAAACCACCACTAGTGCCAATACCGCTAATGTAAAACCAAGCACAGCAACTAGTGCTGATACGGACAAGACCAAAGTCTTAACCGAAGGCAATTATAATACGTTGGACGAAACGGAACAATACGTCATTTTGAAAAAAGGAACAGAACGTCCGTACACAGGAAAATTTGTAGATAATAAAGCCGCAGGCACCTACATTTGTCGCCAATGCAATCAACCTTTATTTACATCTGATTCCAAATTCAAATCAGGTACAGGCTGGCCTAGCTTTGACGATATTTATGCCAACGACGCGGTGCTAGAAGTACCTGATGTAGACGGACGTCGTACGGAAATCGTCTGTGGCAATTGCAGTGGTCACCTTGGTCACGTTTTTAAAAATGAAGGCATGACCGATAAAAATACACGCCACTGTGTCAATTCTGTCTCCTTAGATTTTATCCCAATAACAAATTAAAAAACTCTGCGCACTCAGCGTCCTTGCGTTCAAAAAAGGAAACGCTTAGGGCGCCGCGCAATATAAATTTCTAAATCATGCCATACAATAAATTAACGCCCGAAGAAGAATACGTCATCCTACACAAAGGAACAGAACGCCCCTTCACAGGAGAATATAACGACAACAAAACAACAGGCACTTATGTCTGTCGCCAATGCGATACGCCATTGTACGAGTCTAAAAACAAATTTGATTCTCGCTGTGGCTGGCCCAGTTTTGATGACGAAATAGAAGGCGCAGTACGTAAAGAAACCGACGCCGATGGCAGACGCACAGAAATTCTTTGCAACAATTGCGACGGACATTTAGGACACGTCTTCGTAGGCGAGCGATTGACAGAAAAAAACACGCGCCACTGTGTGAATTCTATCTCTTTGAAATTTATACCAAAAGTATAATTTATGTCAGACCTCAAAAAGCTTTTCAATACCATGCCTCAAGTAGGAACGGTGGATTGGATAGGCATTCGTTCTAGCAGAAAAGCAACGCTTGAGGAGGTTGCAACAATTCAGATTACAGAAGCAGAAGGTATCGTTGGAGATCATTATACTGGTAAGTCAAAGAAACGTCAAGTCACGCTGATACAAGCCGAACACTTAGCAACAGTTGCTTCTGTTTTGAAAATGGATGCCGTCAATCCGCAACTGACACGGCGCAATATCGTCATCTCTGGCATCAATCTCTTAGCACTCAAAGACCAACAATTTCGGATAGGCACAGCCGTTTTGGAAATGACGGGACTTTGTCATCCTTGCTCTCGCATGGAAGAAAATCTAGGCGTGGGCGGCTATAATGCCATGCGCGGACACGGCGGCATCACCACAAAGGTTATCAAAGATGGTATAGTGAATTTAGGCGATACAGTGGAGTTGATTCCTGTACTAAAAAAAGAAAAAAATTAATATCTATTCGCCTTTATCTCAACTCCAAATCAATTTGAATAATCGACGTATCCTCATAAATGTATGGAGGCAAATGCTGATTGCCATGAGTCTTAAAAGCGGCAAACTGATGGCCCACACCTTGTAAACTATCCAAAACAATTGCTGGAGGATACCATTGATAGGCATTAATATTTTTATAAAACATCAACTCAACATCAGCTAGTTGTTTGACATTAAGTATCGTATGTTTTTGATAGATAGCTTCGTCAAGTCCTTTATAAATTTTAGTGTTGTGAATATTTACATTTCGTTCTGTATTCGTCTTAGAACGATGATACGCAATATTCCATGGCTTCAAAATGAAAAAAGCTATCAATAGATAGATAGATAGATAGATAGATAGATAGATAGATAGATAGATAGATAGATAGATAGATAGATAGATAGATAGATAGATAGATAGATAGATAGATAGATAGATAGATAGATAGATAGATAGATAGATAGATAGATAGATAGATAGATAGATAGATAACCGAAGATTATTTATTTTTTCAGAAACCAAATCAACTACTGTGTAAATCCCCATAGCCATTATTGTAAATAATAAAGCAAAAACAGGATAAGTAAAAGCAGGCATTTTGGTCATTACAATCACCGAAAAAAAGAAGAAAAGCACTGTAATCATAGAAAAAAAACACAAGCTGAGTTTTTTATCTATCACCTTTTTTTTGTCTAAAATCATCATCATAAAACCAATAAGTGCAAAAGGAATCAAGTAAGATCCATAAGATTGACTAAGGTAAATTAAATGAAACAGGCTATCCCCTTTCTGTCCATCCAAGACTTCAGAAATATGTCTCCGATTGAGTTCCCAAGTTGCTGCACTTTCTAAAGGAAATTCGTAGGCTATATAAATTTGCCAAGGCATAAATACAGCTAAAGTTATCAGAAAAGCGATTACAATATGTACATAATATTTGGGCTGACGTCGCAGTAGAGGAGACAATAAAAGATATAAACTCCATCCTCCAAAAATCAAAAAAGCCGTTAGCCATTTGATTAAAACAGCACAGCCTACTAGCACTCCTATGAATATTGCCCACTTCAAGGAAAGGTCATTTTTTAGATATTTTGTGAATGCCCAAATAGCTGCCGTCATATAAAAAGCAAAAGCCAAATCATTGTGATCTAGTGGCAGCCTGCCCGAAATCATTTCTAATTGGTAATGAGAAAAAGTCAATAGAAAGGCGGCTAAAAAAGCGATTCTAGTTTGTTTTGTCCAAAACTGAGCTATTTGAAAAGTAAAGAAAACGGAACCTGTTCCCATCAAAGCAGAAGGCAAACGCAACGCTATTTCATTGACGCCAAAAACTTTCATAGACATAGCCATTTGCCACAAGAATAAAGGTTGTTTATGTACCCAAATATGATTGCAACACCATTCTTTATAGTCATAATCCATGATAGGATGTACCCGAAGCATGGGATAAAAAGGATGGGTCATCATATTTTTAGCAACCAAAGCATGAAAGCGTTCATCCCAACTATGCAGATATGGATCTATAGCAATAATGACTAAGCGCAGCAATAAGGCACTCAATAGTAACAAACCTAAAGCCGTTTTTTCTTTGTTGGTAAACAAAAAAACATAAAGACTAAATACTGCGGGAATGCTCGCAATTAGCAAACTCAAATAAACTCCAGTCGTGTAACATTCCATAAGAAATAATTTTAATGTAGTCCCCGAATCTGCATGTCAAGCCAAAGGTATGATTCGGGAGATTCTAAGTAGCGACGGTCAGCCGAATAATCCCGATAGCTATTGGGACGGCGACCACAATATATACTAAATTTTCATAAAATCTTCTTGCAGTACCTTATCTAGTTTTTCCAAAAGAAAATCAGCATTGGCTTGATTGAAAACCATAGGCGGCTTTATTTTGATGACATTGTGGTATAAGCCATCCGTGCTATTGAGCACACCATGTAGTCGCATACGATTGGCGAGATAAGTTGTTTGTTCAGGGGCAGGTTCTAAGGTATCGGCATCTTTCACCAACTCAAAACCAAGAAATAATCCTTCCCCACGCACCTCTCCAATGATGGGATAGGTAGCTTTCAATTCGTTTAATCCTTTAGTCAAATAATTGCCCATCTCAAGCGCGTGTGCTTGTAGTTTTTCGTCTTTGACGATACGCAAAACTTCCCTTCCTATCGCACAAGAAACGGGATTGCCACCAAAGGTATTGAAGTATTCCATGCCATTCGTAAAAGCATCGGCCACTTTCCGCGTAGTGACCACCGCGCCAAGCGGGTGACCATTACCAATAGGCTTACCCATAGTCACGATATCAGGCACCACACCCTGCAACTCAAAGCCCCAAAAATGCTTTCCAACTCGCCCAAACCCCACCTGTATCTCATCCATAATACACAGTCCACCTGCCGCACGTACATGAGCAAAAGTTTCTTTCAAATAATTGGAAGGTAAGACGATTTGACCGCCACAACTCAAGATAGATTCGCAAAGAAAACCAGCTATATTTCTACCTTCACTTTGTATTTCGTCTATGGCATTTTTGAGATGTAAGGCGTATTTTTGACCAGCATCAATAGGATTTCTATACAGACCTCTATACGTATCAGGAATAGGCATCACGTGTACCCAATCGGGTGCGCCTGCGCCGCCTTTGCCATCAAATTTATAGGAACTCAAATCCACACAGGCATTGGTATTGCCGTGATACCCCACTTCCACTACGAGCATATCTTTTTGTTGGGAATAGGTCTTTGCCATACGTAGTGCCAACTCATTGGCTTCGCTACCAGAGTTTACAAAATGACAAACGCACAACTCCTCTGGCAAAGTTGCACAAAGTTCTTCGGCAAATTGGACGATGTTTTCGTGGAGATAGCGGGTGTTCGTGTTGAGCACTTCTATTTGCTTTTTAGCTGCGCTAACGACTCTTGGATGTTGGTGCCCAACGTGTGGTACATTATTCACCGTATCCAAAAAACGACGCCCATTTTCATCATACAAATATTGCATAAAGCCGCGTTCCATTTTCAACGGTTTGCTATAAGACAAACTCAGACTACGCCCCAGATGTGCCTGACGAATTTTCATTATTTCAGTCTGACTTTTTTTAGCACTTGGCAATGCTTCATCCTCCATTCCAATCATCAAATTGGGGTCGGGACAAAGACTCGTCCACACTGTACGCTGATGCGGAAAGGCAACACCAGGAAAATCGCCTTGCTTATCGAGCATATCCAAAATAATTTGAAAATGCAGATGTGGCGACCAATTTCCATTGATAGACATATCGCCCATAGTAGCTATTTGTTGCCCTTTGGCAATGGGCATACCAACGCGCAAACCGTCTAAAGATTCCAAACTCAAATGACCATAAAGCGTAAAAAAAAGATGCTCATCTGTACGGTGTGCTAAGATTATCGTAGGACCATAATCTCGATCGCCTTCATTGTTTTGAAAACTAAAAATTTCGCCATCCAAAGGCGCAAAGACGGGACTACCTACCGCTTGAAAAACATCTAAGCCGATGTGTACACTTCGCCACTGTGGTCCCTCATTGCCTTCTACCAGATAGCTATCTGTGGTGTAAATAGGGCGCACTTCATTATAACGACCTATACCTACTTCTACACCCGATTCTAGGAACAATGCTTGCACCTTTCGGTGAAATAATTCGGCATTTTCGAAATTGGGATTATTACCCAAATCTAAACTGCCAACGCTCAAATCGAATATGCGTTTTGGCGTCGTTTTCAGATTGACATTAACTATGGAAGCAAAATTGGTTTGATTAATTTTGAGCCAATTGCAAACAGCATCACCATGAGGTACAGCCTCCAAACCACAGGCATCTCTAAAAGCATAATGCGCGAAAGACAAAGGGATAGCCTTTATTTTTTGTAGCAAATCCCAAGCAGGTTTTTCGCTGATGAGTAGGTATTCATTTTCGGGTTCATTTATTTTATTAAAGGCAGAATGGGAAACACTGATGACCAAGCGAATGGCAATCAAAGGAAATAACACTTCCAATTCCTTTGGCTTTAATGGATAGATTTCGTGATAGCCTCGCACCAAATTTATGGCAGCTTCCAATGGATCTGCTTTGTCCATCATGACATAAGCGGCGGCAATGGCTAGTTCATTGATCACTTGTGTGTAAGTGGCATCGCCAAAATCTATGCAGCCCAATACTTGGGGATTTGTCAAGTTATCATCTACAACAACATTATAATTATTAGCATCATTGTGAATAACAGCATGACGCAAATCAGGTAAAAAGGGTAAGACTTCGTTTTCAAAAATCGCGATAAAATAAGTCGCTATTGCTCTCTGTTCCTCAGTAGTCATGAATTGCAAATACCCCTTCGTCCAACCAGCATATTGATTGTCCCATTTGAAAAAATCGCGATGTGCAGCAGGATGGTCAAAGTCTTTTAAGCCCTGGTCTATGGTAGCACAAACAGCCCCCAAATGTTGTATCAAATCTGGAGATTGAGGATTGACATTAGCCCATAGCCGCCCCGACACCCAAGTTAGTAAACGCATATATCTAGCTTGCCCCGTATCATCATTCAAAACCGTTATGGATTCTTTTGCTTGATTTTGGATAACTTTTGGCAGCCCTAAGTCAGTAACCTTTTTAGCCAAATGAGTCATCATTTCATTTTGCATTTCTAGCAAAGCGAGAGCCGTTTCTGAACTTGCGATTTTCAAAATAAATTCCTCCCCAGTAGTCGTTTTCAAGTAATAATTTCTGTCAATTTCCCCAGCAAGAACTTTGATTTGATCCATACTCAAACCGAAATGCGTTTGGGCTAAAACTTGGATAGTTGCTATTGAAAAATCTTTTATAGTAGGAATCATTTTAATTACTTGATTTCGGGTTAAAAATAAGCTTGCAAAATGAGATTTATTATAGATATAGTTAAATTAATTCATTAGAATCTATATAAATTATACAAAAATTTATATTTTACAAATCAAACTAAACGAAATGAAATAATTATGGAAGTAACAAGACTTTTTGAATACATTCATTACCAAAAGCAAAATCATCCACTGGATAAAGCTTATGGGTATAAACACAATGGCGAGTGGACTTATTTTAGTACAGATGAAATGATAGAGATGGCTAATAATATTAGTCGAGGCCTACTCAAAATGGGTCTGAAACCTGGTGATAAGGTGGCCATAGCCGCTTATAAAAATCGACCAGAATGGATTGCGATGGATATAGGCGCGCAGCAAGTAGGCCTCATTACCGTACCTGTTTATCCTACCATTAGTCCCAAGGAATATGTCTATATTTTTAACGATGCAGGCATTAAGTATGCTTTCGTCGGTGCAGAAGACTTGTATGATAAGGTAGAAAAAGCACAAAAAGATCTACCAATGCTGGAAGGTATTTACACCTTTGACAAACAAAAGGGAAGACCTTACTGGAAAGACATGTGGGTCACAGAAGGTAGTATGGACGAGGTACAAAAACTAATGGATAGCATTGATCCTGCTTCTTTGGCTACGATTATTTATACATCAGGAACTACAGGAAATCCAAAAGGAGTGATGCTTTCGCATAATAACATTGTAAGTAACGTGGTAAATGTGAAGGAATTATTGCCGACCTCTTATGGAGATATCGTATTAAGCTTCTTACCTCTTTGCCATATTTTTGAAAGAACGGCTTCTTATTCTTATGCTTACAATAGTGTCTCTGTGGTTTTCACAGGTACAGATAATTTGGGTGGCGAAACGGGCGATCTCCAAGCCATCAAGCCGCACTTTTTTACCACCGTACCTCGACTATTAGAAAAAGTATATGAAAAAATCTACAATAAAGGACTTGACTTGGAAGGGTTCAAAAGAAAGCTTTTCTTTGGAGCTTTAGAGTCTACTAATGATTTTGAATATGACAAAAGTTTTTCTGGTTTTGACGGCATCAAACGAAAGATATATGATAAATTAATTTTCAGTAAATGGCGTGAAGCATTGGGTGGCAATGTAAAAGGCATCCTCACGGGGGCTGCTCCTTGTCCTGAAAAAATGGCGAAAGTTTTCTCTGCGGCAGGTATTCCTATTAGAGAAGGATATGGTTTGACTGAGACGTCTCCAGGGCTTACTATAGGAAGATATGACAAAGGGTTTGCCATGTTGGGTACCGTTGGACCTGCATTGCCTAATGTTGAAATCCTGATTGATACCAGTGATGGAGACTATAGAGATGGCGAAGGGGAGATTTTAGCGTATGGGCCTAATATCATGATGGGGTATCACAACAAACCTGAAGAGACCGCCAAAGTGATGAAAGAGATTGATGGCAAGACTTGGTTTTGTACAGGAGATATTGGAAAGATGGTGAAAAGTCCTGAAGGCAGAGATTTTCTAAAAATTACAGATAGAAAGAAAGAACTCCTCAAAACATCGGGTGGAAAATATGTGGCACCAGCACCTATCGAAAGTAAGATGAAGGAAGATTTCTTAATCGAGCAAATGATGGTTGTAGGCGACAAGCAAAAATTTGTTTCTGCACTCATCGTGCCTGCACCTGAAGCACTAAAAGATTGGTGTGAAAATAATGGTGTAACATGGTCTTCTCTTCCTGAGGTCATCAATAATGACAAAGTGAAGCAGCAATTTCAAAGTGTTATAGACAAATATAACCCTGAATTTAGTCATATCGAACAAATCAAAAAGTTCGCTTTGCTAGATTCTACTTGGGAACCTGTTAAAGCAGATGGCTCACAAGCGGAGCTTACACCTACCATGAAATTGAAGAGAAGAGTCATTCTTGAGAAATATCAAAATAAAATAGATAATATTTATAATGTATAAATAATTGACTATTAAATAGATAAAATTATTCCTTCAAAAGGACTTAATCAATAATTGATTAAGTCCTTTTTTTTATAGAATATTCATTGTTACAAGCCCTTTTTAACAAAATGCAAACGTTGGTAAAATTAACTTTTTTTGGATAGATTTTTGTAGTATTCATCTTACCCTATACTTTTCAAACTTAAACAAAACAAACACCCACTTTAAAGTAGTAAGAACAATGAACTATGCCACAAACACATATCTAAAAGGTATTTTATTATTTTTGGTATTCTGTATTTATTCATGCAAGAAGCAACCCATTGTGCCTGAAACAGATGTCACCAAAGAAAATCGCTCACTTTTGGGTGATGCTATTGGAGAAGCTATCAATGGTAACCCTGAAATATTTCCATTAATATCAAAAACAAATCCATCCCATCAAGCTGCTTTTAAATACTTTGATGCCCTATATTTACAAGCCTATTTTACATTGAGAGATGATCCTAATGCAAGCAACCAAGATAGATGGGATTCAAGTATTAAATGGGATTTTAATGTCATCGACTCTAACCAAAAGATGGCTTTTTGCCTTCCAGGTGGCAACTTATATATTACCTTAGGTATGCTCGAACTTATCCGCAACGAACATCAATTTTTTTATGTGATGACTTTTGAAGCCATACTTATGAATGAGCGAAAGCTACTCAGCAAATTGGCTGCTGTCAACAATCCTAAGATGTTGGCTGAGATTGCAGAAACAGGACAGAGCTCTGCGGGAACAACTGCATTAGATTTGGCTAAAGAAATTTTTAGTACATTGTCTTATGAAGATGCTGAAATTGAAGAAATAGATATCAAAACAGTACAATCTATCTGTAATAGATCTCAATATAAGCCTACGGGTATCAACGAAATGGTTCCTGACCCTAATGCGCTATGGTACAAAACTCGCCCCAGTTATCCTTCTAGACAAAGCACCATTATAAGTGAATCACAAGCAGATGCCTGTGGCACTCATACTTATGCTATTTATTCTACTTTTTATAAAAGAACGGTAGAATCCATAAAGTAAAAAAGTTAAGACTTTGCTACTTTAGAATATCCAATTCTTAGTATTAGAAATAGACCTATAAAAATACCGATTACAAGGATGAAAGGCATCTGTGTGAAAGCCACTACAAATATTCTTGTACGGTCTACCATCCACATAAAACCTAAAGTCACTAAGATAATCATCAGTAAACCTGACAGTTTGCCAAAGCCCGGTATACGTTCCAACACGACATTTTTTTGAATAATAAAAAGCGTTGCTATCATGGAAACGACAGGTAATATTTGGGTCAGTACACCTGTTTCGAAAATACTTATTCTTTCAAAAAGAAAAAGATATATGCTCAATGTAATGGCAAAAATACCTGGCACACAAACTAAATAGATCAATGTAGAGTAGAGATACTTCCAAGGAGAAATATGCCCCTCACCCTTTCCCAAAATACCCGCAATAACAGCCGTAAGTGGGATAAAGAAAAAATAAGTAATAATAATGCGAGGATTATTGACTAATAAGTCAAAAAAATCTTGTAGTGTCATTTGAAATATCTAATTTATTGAGTGGCAAAAGTACAAATGAATGACCTTAATTGTATAAACCTTTACAGATTATCTTATTTCATAAATTAAGCCAATACTAAATATAAGCCACATAATGTTCTACCTTTCCCCCTTACCCAAAGAAGGATTTGGTGTTTGATCACCTTGATTATTAGTCATTTGCAACGCTTTTAAGCACTTTTCTTTCAAAGCCTGTGCATCCATATTTTGAGCATCCAATCGAAGTGTATTTTCACAATCTGCGATAGCTCCTGTCAGGTCATTTTGATGCCTTTTGACCAAAGCTCTATTATAATAATAAATAGGATTTTGGTTGTCTAAAGTAATGGCATAATCAAAATCATATAAAGCAGATTGGAGTCTCCCTGAGGCTAGTTTGGCTTCACCTCTTCCATTGTAGGTTGCTGGATCAGTATCTCCTAATTCGATGGCCTTATCAAAAAAGTCAACTGCATTGTTGTACAGACCTCGATACAATTTCACAAAGCCCATGCAACTATTGGCTTCTGTATTAGAAGGATCCAATTCTATTGCTTTATTGCAATCTATATCCGCATTAGGAAAATCATTTTGGTGTAACCTCAAATAACCTCTATTAGAATAGCTTTTACTATTAGGATTTATCCCTATGGCTCTATTATAATCTCTAAGAGCTATATCAGTGCGGCCCATCAAAAAATATAAATTGCCTCTATTATTATGAGCCTCTGCATTATTCATATTCAACTTTAAAGCCTCATCATAATGCTCCAAGGCATTGATATAGTCTCCAATTTCAACATAAGTGTCTGCTTCTAACAAATAGATATCTGCATTATTAGCATTGAATTCTTTTGCTTTTTCAAAATCCAATAAAGCCCTCTGATACTCCTTCAAACTCTTATAACAAAGCCCTCTATTGATATACAAATTGCTACTATGAGGATTCATTTTTATGGCCACATTATAATCATCTAATGCATCTTCAAACCGTTCTAGTATAAATCTTGCCTTAGCTCTTTGTTCGTAGGCTTCTACATCATTCTTTTTCAAAGCAATGACTTTAGTAAAATCCATTACGGCTTTTCGATTTTTGCCTTGTTGGGCAAATATTAAACCACGATTGTAATAAGCCTCTGCATTATTCAAGTCATGGTCTATGACATAGTTGTAATGATCAATTGCTTCTAGGTATTCGTTTTTATCGTGGTGAGCAACGCCCTTCTCGTAAAATTTTTCTACCCCTGTAGTTTGTGCAAAAATAGTGGTAACGAAAAAAACGCTAATTAATATTGTGAAATATAAAATACGGGAGTTCATGGTAGGAGGTTTTAATAGGATATAATAAATAAAATTTTAAAAAAATATATTAAATTTTGTTACATATTTATACTAACCTGAATGCATTCTGTTCCAATTTTAACTAAAAAATCACATAAAAATAGCTATTTTTTTTGTTACGAAAACATATATTTCATTTTTATTACATCAAAATGATGTTAATACGTTGTCACACAAAGAGGTAGTCAGTAGTGTCGTTTTTTTTCTAATGTAATATATTGAAGTATCAGATAGAGAAAAACAATAGAGAACATACACAAAAAATATCTGATGAATAAACATATGAGAGAAAACCGGAAACATTGTTTTTGAGTATTCAAAAATAAATTTCAATCAATCAACAAACCCATCCCCTCAAGGGCACCTCCCTACTTGATGATTGAGCATATATTTTCGGTGTATTTATTTACATCAAAATACTTACTATGATGAAAAACTATATCACATTAGCAATGCTATTATTGCCCCTAATGTACGCTTTTGGCGCAACCGAAAGTGAAAAAAAAACCTATATTGATATCCACAAATCTTTGGCTGTAGAGGAGTCTTTGAGGAGTAATATTCCTGTGAGTATTATCCTAGCGCAAGGTCTATTAGAATCTAATGCTGGAAAAAGTGAATTAGCGCTAGCATCTTTAAATCATTTTGGGATAAAGTGCAAAAGCAGTTGGACTGGAAAAAGTTATTTTAAGACAGATGATGATAGAGATGAAAATGGAATTTTGATTGCATCCTGTTTTAGAAGTTATGACTCCGTAGAGGAATCTTACACTGATCATAGCAACTTCCTGATTGAAGGTGAACGATATAAAGATTTATTTGTGTTACCAAAAACAGACTATATCGGTTGGGCTATTGGCTTGCAACAATGTGGCTATGCCACCAACCAACAATACGCATTACAACTAATTGACATTATCGAAAAGTACAACTTAAATCAGTTTGATATACAAAATCACAATCCTTTTGTGAAGAAGAAGAAACCGACTAGCTTACAACAGCAAAAAGTGGAATCACCCAGTACGCCCAAACAAGAAGTAGCCATACCTCCTTCAGTATATATTGGTGAAAATTACCAAAGAGGTCAACACGATAACATGGCAGATAAAAATGCCCCACAAATAAACACAGCAAATAAAGATTTTTACACACATACTAGAAAACCGACACACACTAAAACAGACGAACCAATGCCTCCGGTGACATCAAGTAAGTATTCAAACACTATGAGAACTGTATATTTGACACACTTGCAAACGCTTCCTTATGTCCCTAAAGCTAATAATGCTAGGAGGTAAAATGTACACTCAAAGCTATTGAGTGAGGCAACCCTTTTTGAGGGTTGCCTTTTTTTTTGCAATAAATATTTTGATAGCAAATCGTCTCTGACTTTTTTGATTAAAACATTTTGATAACTCAACGACCACCTCCTGAAAGTAGGTGAATTAATTAGAGCGACTGAAAATCGCTATTATTTAATCGCAAAAAGAGTCAACATCTAAGCGCGGGTGGCAGGTCAAAAAACTGTTTCTGAGATGGCTTGCGATAGCAAAGAGTGTAAGCAAAAAAGGAGTTTTTTTTGATGAGAATTTTTTGGTTCGTTTTTTTTTCGACTGAAAAAAATGAACAATGTTATATATATGCACAGGCAGAATAAATTTATCGTACTAAAGTAAGAGATTTTAAAGCATTTTTTGTGACCAAAAAATTCATTTTGAGTCCTAAATTTCTTTTTTTTACAAAAAAGAACACAAGACAAAAATATCTTTTGTTCAAACCCATCCCTTTCTTTCTCCTAACGTCGAAATTCATTCCCTTCCCTTGCAAGGGAAGGGTTAGGGAAGGGTTAGGGAAGGGTTAGGGAAGGGTTAGGGAAGGGTTGAAGTAATTTATTTTTATTTTCTGTTGGTAATAGAAAAAAAACAAAATGAGAACCTTAATACAAAGAGTTTCCTCCGCATCAGTCACTATAGACGCTAAAGTAAAATCTGCTATTAACGATGGTTTATTGATATTGGTAGGCATAGAAAATGAAGATACCCAGCAAGATATAGAGTGGCTTTGCAATAAAATAAGTAATCTCAGAATTTTTAATGACGAGGATGGAAAGATGAATTTATCTATAAAAGATATACAAGGAGAGATGATTGTGGTCAGTCAATTTACGCTTCACGCCAACACTAAAAAGGGGAATCGCCCTTCTTACATCAAAGCCGCCAAACCCGATATAGCCATTCCTATGTATGAATCTTTTGTGGCAACGCTTCAAAGTATTTCTGGCTTGCCTGTGTATACAGGTGAGTTTGGAGCAGATATGAAAGTAGCCTTGCTCAATGATGGTCCCGTGACGATATGGATAGATAGCAAACAAAAAGAATAGTCAACAAAGTCTTATCTATCTACCCAATCTCTTAATTCTATGGTAAAAGTATCTGCGACAGCATTAAATTCAAAACTAGTTTCTTCAAAAACAGGCACTGCCCATTTGCCCCGTACATCTTTATAGAAGCCGTAAGGCTCTTTGGGCACACCAAATAAATTTTTGGTAAGGTAAGTATCACTATTCAAATCGTGATAAATGGCAATGGCATAAGTACCAAATGGAATATCAGGAATCACAAATTTCATAGTGCCTGTATTTTTTACTGGAAATACTTTGCCGACCAAAAATTTGCCTCTTTCCAAAAAAACAGCAGGATCATCAAAAATGCCAATGAGTATATCTCCTTTCTTAGATTCAATATTCTCAACTATGATTGTAATTTCTCCTAGGTCTTTTTGTAGAGCATCTTGAGCAGCGACAAAAAAATGGAAAATAACAAAAAATGGAATGATTAGAAATTTCATGATTATTAGGTATTGTACGAATTTATTCCACCAAATTTCACACCAAGAGATAATTTATGGAGATAGCAAAATCATAACGCAAAGAAATTGGCACTAATTGCCTACTCAAAATATTATCTAGGCTGTGTTTCGCCCTTTTTTACTAATTTTCGATTATTAATAATTTTCCTAATCCAATTGGGAATGATGATAGCCCCTACTAATAAGTAAGCATAATAAGTAAATAAACGCCAAAGAGTGGCTATAATTAAAGAGGTCGTTTCATCACGTACGTAGTCTGTTAAAAATCCGTTAAATAAATACTCTGCTACGCCAGCACCTCCAGGAGTAGGACTAAATGCCATGACTACAAACATCGTTTCCAACCGAGCATAAAGCGCCGATTGTGTCCAAAAATCGGTAGAAGTAGTCGCAACAAAAGCTATGACCAAACAATTGAGCAATAAAAAACGACAAGACCAAGCAGTGGCAGTAGCCAGAAAAGCTTTCAATCCAAACAAAAAGCCCTTCTCTTTTATTTCCTTTGAAGCAATAATAAAATCATTACCTAGTTTGTCCCATCGTTCTCTATATCTTTTTAGAAACCCAAAATTTGAAAGCCAAAGCAGCAACTTTTTAAGTTGTTTGGGATTGATAAACAATCCATAATAAAAAAGAGAGCCATAAGAAAACATCAGTATGTAAGCGCCAATAAAAGTGTAGCCCCAACCATCAAGATTGGAGATGGAAACTAAATCTGGACGAATAATATTGGGACCAAACAGTAAAAATAAAATGGGTAAGGTTGCTACAAAAAAGATGGTATCCAAGACCGCCGAATAAAGCACGATGGCTGCTACTCTTGCTGCAGGTAATTTTTCTTGAGACAAAACATACAAGGCTACAGCCGAGCCGCCAACACTCGTAGGAGATACTGCCGAACTAAATTCCCAGATGAAAATGAGTTCGACACATTTTGTCCAACTAAACTCTTTTTCTGAAAGAATTCGCAATCGCGCAGCATAGGCAATATGCCTAATAATCAATAAAAATAAAGAGAGTCCTATCCAAAATAGCATGTGTCCATTCCAACTAATACGCGAAAATTCTTCTAAATCAAACTTGCTTATTAGTAAATAGGTTACGACGGCTACTCCTATAGTCATAGGAATAATAATGCGAGATCTACTGATGGAATTTAACACATCATCTCGTTCTGTTGTCATCTCATTATGCTGTAGGTCCTCACTCACACTAGTATAATAATTGGGGTTCTCTTTTGTTTACAATCTGTCTATAAAAAATCTGTTTCTTTAATAATACTGCCTCTTGCAAAAAATCCAGCCACCACGCCAAATACAAATCCTCCGATATGTGCAAACCATGCCACACCACCACCTGTATCACCTAAGCCCATAAAACCACTAAACAATTGCTGTGCTATCCAAAATCCTAAAAAGAAAATGGCGGGTATTTTAAAAGATCGGAAAAAGTAAATCACCAACATTTTGATTTGCGATTTTGGAAACATGACTAGGTATGCACCCAGTACAGCAGAGATAGCACCAGATGCGCCTACGGACGGTACACTACCCGGGCATGCCGTTGTTCCTTGTGGGCAGCTTGCATATATATTGCCATTACAAACATTGCAACAGCTTTGAACCAAAGTAGGATCTGAAAATATTTGATCCATAACGATATGTAATCCCGTCGCTGCCAATCCTCCCAAAAAGTAGAAAATCACAAAAGGAACATTACCAACTGTGGCTTCGATATTATCTGAAAAAACCCAGAGAAAGAGCATATTGCCTATCAAGTGCATCCATCCACCATGCATAAACATACTCGTCAATACCGTTATCCAGTCTTCGCCATTGACTATTTCGTTGGGAATAGAACCATATTGACATACCAATAAGTATTGTGGATCTATTACAAATTGAAAAATAAATACTAATACATTGAGGGCTATAAATCCATAACTAAATAGAGGAAAAGCCCCACCTTTTACTTGGTCATCGCCTATAGGGAAAATCATAATATATTTTTTTTATCTAAAAAGGAATTCGTACCAAAAGTGCTTATACTTTTGATAACTCAATAACAATATGTAATATGATGATTTTTTGGGCAAAAAAGGGTTTAGCAACACGGAATTAACAAGATTTCGATTTGAAATAGTGTTTTTGGCTCATTTCAATATTAGAATACATTTATAATCTAGTCCCTGAATAAATTCGGAAGACGCAAAATTACTGTAATACAGTGATTTACAAGGGGTCTGACGTAATCCCGATAGCTATCGGGACGCCGACTACAATATTTATTTGATAGTATCCTAAGGTTTCTTGTACATTTTAAAATTACCGATTCCTATTCTCTGCAAAAAATGGGAAATAGAAACACGCAGTACGCCCAAACCATATTTGGAACTACGCGCAAAATTAATAGAAGAAGCTTCTTCAAAATATTTAGTCGGACAAGTCACTTCCGCGATATCAAAACCAGCAAAGATGATTTGAGAAAGCATTTCATTATCAAAAACGAAGTCATCAGAATTTTCATTAAAATTGATGCCCGTCAATACTTCTCTGCTAAATGCTCGATAGCCTGTATGGTATTCTGAAAGTTTATAACTAACCAATATATTTTGGGTAAGCGTCAGCATGCGATTAGCAATATATTTGTACAGCGGCATGCCACCTTTCAAAGCACCCTTGCCCAAAATACGAGACCCCAAAACAACAGGATATAAATCATCTCCTATGATATTGACCATAGAAGGTATCAACTTGGGCGTGTACTGATAATCAGGATGCAACATAATGACTATATCCCCTCCCAATTCCAATGCCTTATTGTACAAAGATTTTTGGTTGCCACCGTAACCTTTATTTTGCTCATGCACAATCACGTGCTCAATGCCTATTGCCTTTGCCAAAACCGAAGTATTATCACTACTAGCATCATCGCATAGGATGACCTCATCCACTATATCAAAGGGAATTTCATTGTAAGTTTTCTCCAATGTGAGTGCCGCATTGTAGGCTGGTAGGACTGCTATGACTTTTTTACCTTTGTACATTCTTTATTTTCGAAGGTTCTGATTAGTTTTAGAACAAATATGCAAATAAGATTCCATTTTTAATAATTAACCACCGTTCTGAATAATCAAAATTATGAGTAAGAAAAAGCGTTTTGGATGTTTTAAGGTTTTAGGAATATTGCTAGGTCTCCTTATTTTGGTAGGTATTCTTGCCTATTTATTCCTAAATGAGCCCTTACCTAAAGGTGAAAAAGGCCCTCAAGCAGAAGCTCTAGCACAAAAAATGATGCAGGCTGTCAATCAGGAGGCCTGGGATAGTACCCATATTATACAATGGAATTTTGCGGGGAGGCATGATTTTTTGTGGGATAAGGAAAGAAATTTTGTAAAAGTAGATTGGGGCGAAAATAGCGTCCTGCTCAACACTAAATCGGTCAACGGTCTTGCTTTCAACAATAATACGCCATTAAATGGAGCAGAAGCCAATAAATTAATCCAAGATGCTTGGGGTTTCTTTTGCAATGATTCTTTCTGGCTCAACGCCGTAGTGAAAGCCAATGACCCAGGCACCGAAAGAAGTCTCGTCAAACTAGAAGATGGCAACGAAGCCTTACTCGTCAGTTACACCTCAGGAGGCGTTACGCCTGGAGACCAATATCTTTGGATTTTAGATGAAAATGGATTGCCCAAAAGTTGGAAAATGTGGGTTTCTATTATTCCTATTGGTGGCGTAGAATTTGGTTGGGACAAATGGACAACTTTGCCTACAGGTGCTAAAGTGAGTACGCTGCATCCAAGTCGTTTTTTCGATTTGCCAATTACTGATGTCAAAGCAGCAACAAATTTAAATACTTTTGGGTTGACTACCGATCCGTTTGAAGCATTAGTATTGGCAAAAAAATAATATTATAAAAAGCATTATATGGTATACTTTAGAATTTTTATAATATCTTAGAGTCTTAGACTATTGCTTTTCAAAATCTGCCCTTTATCCAATGAATTTTGCACCTATAATTGATCATACGATTTTACGTCCCACTTGCACCTCTACAGACGTAAAAAAAATCTGCGAAGAAGCTATTGAGTTTGGATTCGCAGCTGTTTGCGTGCCACCTTACCATGTCAAAGGAGCTAAGAAAGCACTGAAAAACAGTCCTGTCAAAACAGCAACAGTTATTGGATTCCCAATGGGCTATTCGACTATACCCGCTAAGGTAGAAGAAATAAAAAGAGCCATCAACGATGGTGTAGATGAAGTAGATGTAGTCATCAATATAGCTGCCGTAAAATCGAAGGATTGGAATTTTGTAAAAAATGATATTGAGAGTACCGTGCGCATTTCGCAATTAAGAGATACTGTTGTCAAACTCATTTTTGAAACAGCATTATTGACCGACGATGAAATCATGATGCTTTGTAATATTTGCAAAGAAGTAGAACCTGAATTTGTAAAAACATCTACGGGATTTCATGGCAAAGGTGCAAGCGTAGATGCCATAGCATTGCTAAGATCACAACTCCCCAAAAAGATAAAAATTAAAGCCTCGGGTGGCATCAAAACTTATGCCGATGCCCAAAAAATGGTAGAAGCAGGTGCCGACCGTTTGGGATGTTCCTCAAGTATCCGTATTTTGCAGGGGCAAACTAGGTAAGTATCGTATAAATAATAACTTCGACATTAGTTTATGTACTTTTTCTGTCATTACTTCGCTAAAAATACTCGCCGATGCTAGGCATCGACTGTGTTTTTTGCCTCGTCTGAGAAAAAAATCACTATTTCAAATGCCGAACCTATTTTTTTAAATGATACTATTTTTTTTTTAAAAATTCGTTATTAAGGTATGAGACTATATACAATCATCATTTTAGTTTTTGCAGCTATGCTAGAACTTAGTGCTCAAAACATTAGAGTCACCAAAGATTCTGAGGTTTCGAGAGTTATGGATCAATATGCAGCTCACAATCGTTTGAACGGAACTATTTCTGGTTGGAGAATTCAATTATTAGCCACAACTGATCGCCACAAAATGGAGGAAGCTAAACAGGGTTTCATGGCTAAATTTCCATATATTCCTATTGATTTTATACACGCATCTCCCTACTATAAGGTACGCGTGGGCGCCTTTGCCAATAAACTAGATGTCTATAGAACACTTCATAGTATCAAACGAGACTATCCTAGTGCTTATCCTACAAAAGATAAAAATATTCATATTGGCGAATTATTAAACAACTAACGTTTTATAATTCCTAAAAGTAATAAAAGTACCGATGCACCTGCAACGGCTTCTATGAGTGACCCTACTATACCGCTAGCCACCTGAATATTCAATTTATCAAAAAGGAATCCACCTAGCATTGCGCCCAATACACCTACGATAATATTACCTATAAATCCAACGCCTCTACCTTTCATGATAAAACCTGCAATCATACCTGCAAAACCTCCAAAAAGGAGATAAGAAATAATGTCCATATTCTCCGAAAGTTTTCCTATTATATCCATAATTTTCTATTTTGGGTGAAGAAAGATTTACTTTTAAATGTATAAAAAATTATACATTCACAATAATAACATTGAATAAAAAATGAATTTATAAGCAATTGGGTGTTATTTTTTTTACATTTTAATCCATCCCTTCCTTTCTTGAGGGAAGGGAATGAATCACGCAGAAGAACGACGGATGAAAAGGGGTTGGGGTTGAACAAATTTTGTTTTTTCTTTGCCCCCTATCTGATTATCACAGTCATAAAAATCAAATCACAATGAATACAATTAAAGGACCAGCCATTTTCTTAGCGCAATTTGTAGGAGACAAAGCTCCTTTTGATACCCTTGATAATATGTGCCAGTGGGCAGCAAGTTTGGGCTATAAAGGCATACAAGTACCTACTTGGGAAAACCATTTGATAGATTTAGAAAAAGCGGCTCGTAGCAAAACTTATTGTAGTGAACTCAAAAGTCGCGTAGCGACTCATGGTTTGGAAATTTCAGAATTATCTACTCACCTGCAAGGTCAATTGGTAGCCGTGAATCCTGCCTATGATTTGATGTTTGATAATTTTGCGCCACCCAAACTGAAAGGCAATCCTAAGGCACGCACCAAGTGGGCCATACAGCAACTCAAGTGGGCGGCCAAAGCTTCTGCCAACTTGGGCATCGATAGACACGTCACTTTCTCTGGTGCTTTGATATGGCATACCATGTACCCTTGGCCACAACGACCGCAAGGCTTGGTGGCTACTGGTTTTAAAGAATTGGCAAAACGATGGTTGCCTATCCTCAATGAGTTTGACAAACAGGGTGTAGATCTTTGTTACGAAATACATCCCGGCGAGGATTTGCATGATGGGATAACCTTTGAGCGTTTTCTAGCAGCTACCAAAAATCATCCACGTGTCAAAATGTTGTATGATCCGAGTCATTACATTTTACAGCAAATGGATTATCTGGCGCACATAGATATTTATCATGAGTACATCAAAATGTTTCATGTGAAGGATGCCGAATTTAATCCCAATGGTCGTTCGGGTGTGTACGGAGGTTATCAAGATTGGGTAGATCGTCCAGGTAGATTTCGTTCATTGGGTGATGGTCAGATAGATTTCAAAACCATCTTTAGCAAGCTGTCTCAATATGGCTATGATGGCTGGGCAGTATTAGAATGGGAATGCTGTATAAAAGATAGCGAACAGGGCGCAGAAGAAGGGGCTACCTTCATACAAGATCATATTATCAAAGTAACCCAACGTGCTTTTGATGATTTTGCTGGTGGCAAAGCGGATGAAAAATTGAATAAGAAGATTATTGGTTTGTAAATGAAATTACTTGACCCGACAAAATTTAAACATTGATGTATGTCGTGTTTTAGCCCTTCTCTTTCTTACATTTTTTGCCTTTAAGGGAAGTGAGGGAATCTCGCTTGAAAAGCGGGAGGAAGCGAAGAGTTGTACATGTAAGAAACATGCACTAGACGAAATAGAAAACTTTACTTAAACACTGCCAAATAGCTTAAAAAACCATTTTGACGAGTCGTAATCTTCTACGATGTTCGCTAGGTACAATGACCATACGAGAACTGACTTGTACGGAATCTGCAAAGCGCAAACGCAATTCTTGGTCTTGAGTATTCATAATACTACGCCTTTCATAATTGCCGTTGCCTCTTAAAATATATTCACTTACGGTATTTTCTTCTTTGACTTCATCATTGAATAAAAACCGAAGATTGCTTACGGTTTTCAATAAAAAATAGGAAGAATAAATACCGCCATCATCATAGGAATACTGTTTTTTATGTAATATTTCTTTCCAATGTTCTTCGCCAGTAGGGTGTATAGAAATCACAAAAAGATCATCATAATAATGGTCTTCTACAAACCGACCATATCTGCTAAATTGGGCTTGATTAGCCGTACCTTGGTTGCGTTCAGTATCTTTGCTACGTTCTCCAATCATCAACATACCGCCATCTCTACGAAGAATAAGTTCTTTTATAAAGGTATCATACAGCCCTTTATTTTTATCTTTCTTATCCATCTTATCTAAGAATTCTGCCACAAAGTCATCGTCAAATGCAAAATGAGTAAAGGTAGGTTGGTCAGGATTGGCAATGGGAATATTCAGATAAAAATAGCCTTTAGCTTTGCTCCTGTTTTTTTCAGCATAGAGCCCACCAGATACGATACTTTTGTTTAAGTCATCATATTTGAACAGGACATCGTAAGTTAGTTTTTCTTCTAAGTAAAACTTGAATCCCTCGCCCGCATTTCTATTTTTTCCATGAATAAAAAATTCATAATGATGCGGTTTATTTTTAGAAGCAAAATTATTGCGCATCAATGCGACAACAAACTCTCCATCATTGGTCAAAAAAACTTGATGAATTTCACTACCATAATCCGTATCTATATCATTAAATTGGTGTTCCCAAATGATTTCCATTTTAAGAATATCAAATACAAGCGCATTGATAATTTCATTTTCTTCCAAATAATAGATAAGGGCCTTAGTTTTATCTTGGGAAAAAACAACTTCAGAGGAAGGCGTATAAGGTTTGAATCCATAATCCTTTATGGTTAAAGAATCAATCAAGTTGGCAGCAGCATCGTATTTGTGAATTTTGAGCAAGGGGTGCCCTTTTTTGCGATGCGAATAAAACAAATCAAATTCCGTATCATTGGGTGCAATCAATCCTATATACTTAGGATTTCGTTTTTCTAATTCCAATTCTTTTTCCCAAATCTCCTGCATTTTATCATCAAATCCTTGCACCTTAAACTTTACATCTTGGTCTCTAAAAAGGAGGATACGGTCTTTAAATTTCCCAATTATTTCATATTCGATGTCATTGTGGATACCTATCTCATCTGAAAACGAAATCTCTTGGCTATAAAGAGACAAGTTCAGAAAAAAAAGGGATAAGGTGAGGGTGTATTTCAATTTCATAAGTCTTATTTTGCTGTACGAGCTACCGCATTCAGATCTATGCGCTCTTTGGCTACCTTTACACTATCCGCAATTCGCTTCATCATACCAACAATCTTGGCAGGCTCATCAGAATTGGTAACGATACTATGTAAATTTAATATTTGTGCGCCACAAAGCATAGAGATATAGTGTTCTTTTTGGACAGTTCGCGCCTTTTGTTCTTTTTCTTTGCTAGACGGTGATACAAAAGACCAGAGCAAATAAGTTTGTCCTGAAGTCGTTTTCTCAACACTCGTTTCTATTTGTATAGCGGTTCCCAATTGTGCCTCAATGAGTGCTTTCTCTTGCTCGCTATATTTTTCAAGTAAATCCTTTTCTGCCATTTTTTGAGTAGAAACACTGTCTACAGGTATATCGTACAGTCGTAAAAACATACCATCTACCGAATAAATAATATTGGCTTTATCATCTGCCTCATTGACTTTATTGCCTGTAACATCAACACGATAAAAACTATTAAGTTTATTGAAAACCTGTATAAAACCATTGACCAATTTGATATTGCCACTGCGATAATTATAGTCTTCTATAAGTTTACCTTTTTTGTAAACTTGCTTACCTAGCAATTGTCCGTACTTTCCCCAGTTGAAAGATTCGCCATCTTTTTCATCATTTACATAATGAGCCGTCCATTTTTTTTGCTCATTATTATACCATTCCGTGGACAGTCCATTGAGTTTACCTTTTTCAAAATTGCTCTCCAATTTTATTTTTCCATTGGTATGCCAATTCTTCATCACACCTTCTATCCGTCCATTTTCATAAGTTATCCTTTGGTCTTTAGAACCATCGGCAAACCACCAATTGTGTTCGCCTTCTTCTTTGCCATTTCTATATAAACCTTCCGATTTTTTTTCTTCATTCTTATGCCATTCGGTACAGAGACCTTCTGCCAAATCGTTGATGTAATTGAGTTCCATCAATTTAGCACCCGAAGGGTGCCACTGTTCTTCTTTGCCTTCTTTTTTCCCATTGACATAATTGACTTGGTATACTTTCTCCCCGTTTTTTTCCCATTCTTTGACTACGCCGTGTATCTTTCCGCCTTTGATGGGGATTTCCAATTTCTTTTTCCCATTAGGATATTCGTCATAAGCCAAGCCTTCATAAGGTGCGGCGGTATTGGGTTGGTAATATAATTCTCTAATTACATCTAATTCAAAGTATTTGATTTTCTTTTCACCTGTGCATGCAAAGGCAAAACGAAAGCAAAACTTAGCAAAAGGCATATCCATTTAAGGTTTATCATACAGTTAATTTCTTTTTTCATAAAAGGGAAAAAATGATTCAATTATTGTATTTGAATCTAATAATTTTGCCAATTGTAACACTTTGCAGTGAATAGTTGATTTTCTCCCGCAGATGTCGCAGATTATCGCAGATTTTTAAATTCTAGCTAATTATTAATCTGCATTTATCAGCGTAATCAGCAGGAAATATTTTAGAAGTATAGATCATTTTACATCATCAACACCATTCCTTATCATTACTGATTTTGCAAAAACGGATTATTCTTTTTTTCAAACCCAATAGACGTTGTCGGTCCATGCCCCGCATACACACGTACATCATCTGGCAATGAGAAAAGCCGTGTTTTGATACTTGAAATCAAGGTGTCAAAATTTCCTCCAGGCAAATCTGTACGACCAATACTTTTATGAAAAAGCACATCGCCAGCAATAATAAAATTAGATGCTTTGCAATAAAAAGAGATACTTGCAGGCGAATGTCCAGGCGTAAATAAGGTCTCTAATTGAGTTTCGCCAAAACTTATCGTATCTCCTTCCTCTATAAATGCCTCGGGCATTGGCGAAGGTTCAGGATACGGAATACCATAATTTTGGCAAACCATAGGCGCACTTTCCAACACAGGCAGTTCTCCACTATGGATTTCTAAAGGGAGGTTATATGTCTCAGAAACAAATTTATTACCAAAGATATGGTCAAGATGACAATGTGTATTTATCAACCGAACAGGTTTCAACTTAGCACTCTCAATAAAGGTGCTTAACTCCTGTTTTTCGGCGGGTGTATAGCAGCCTGGGTCTATGATAATGCACTCCTTAGTGTCGTCATAAATGATATAAGTGTTTTCTTGAAAAGGATTAAAGGTGAATTCAGCAACAACAGCCATATTTTTTGCGTTAATTTTATAGTAGAAGTCATTAAAATCACAAAAGTAGCAGTATTTTATAATACAATTCTAGAAATAGCTAAATTATACCAAATTTGGCACAAATTTTACATTATAACAATATTGATGTGATTGGTAATGAGCAACTTATGTATATTACTAAAAACCCATGTTTAGGGATTTATATAATTTCCTAAGTAAAATTTTATTCCTATGCGGACATATATACTCTCCATACTATTTCTACTCTGCTCTTTTGGGTACCAAGCGTTTGGGCAAGGTACTCAAACGGAATTTGGTAAAAACCGAATTCAATACCACGACGATTTTACGGAATGGTTGCAATATGAAACGCCCAATTTCATCACCTATTGGTATGGTAAAAGTAGAAATGTAGGGCAAGCCGTCGTGCAGTTGGCAGAACTCGACCACGATGTCATTCAAAATATTTTGGAGCATCGCATCAATGATAAAATAGAAATTATCGTTTATGCAGATTTGACGGATTTGAAGCA